>SJYC01079637.1:0-27589 GCA_006408675.1 Madoqua kirkii | reverse complement strand
TGAACGAAAGTTGTATCAATAGGTTTGCATTAGTAGTATATGTTGTATCAATCAGAAAACATAGAATACCTACATTACCATTAGTGATGCTCTGGCCACTGGATTAAATGCTAGCCATCAAATCTCTTCCATATATTGTTTGGTCCTTATGATGTAAACATTCTGTGTGGGGTGATTTTGGAACTGTTTGTATATTCTGTTCTCTATCAACCATGCGTCTTGGTGTTATAAAAATCAAATATGCTTGATTGAATCAATCATTTTATTAGGGTATCAGTATAACATTTTTCTAATTATTCATTCTTCTTTCACTTATTAGCTGGCTTACTTTTATGGGAATTAAGCTTTCCCTCATTCAGTTGGGACTCAATTGGTTACCCTGAAACCAATTTTCTTACTGAGAAGGCAGAATGAATAGCCAGTTCCCTTTAATAACCAGTTTTTGAAGTAAAGTATTATACTAATAGCCACAAAACAAAATTTTAAAACAAGCTTTAACAATATTTCAATAGGTTTTTAACTCATTTGCTAAATATTTGAGAAATGTGCAGCACTATTCTAGCATCTGTTGATTAGCATTTAGGAAATTGGAAATTTACTAACCAAATGTACATCATTGCTGAACGGGATTAAAAAACGAGTGTAATCATTCCTGCACTTGTACTTACACATCATGGTAAATGATATATAATGATATATTAAAGGGATTTGATTGTTGTTGTTCAGTCACTAAATTGTGTCCAACTCTGTCACCCCATGGACTACAGCACTCCAGGCTTCCCTGTTCTTCACCAACTCTGAGTCTGCTCAAACTCATGTCTGTTGAGTTGGTGATGCCATCTAACTCACCCTCTGTGTCCCCCTTCTCCTCCTGCCCTCAATCTTTCCCAGCATCAGAGTCTTTTAGTCAGCTCTTCGCATCAGGTAGCCAAAGGATTGGAGCTTCAGCTTCAGTACTAGTCCTCCAGTGAATATTCAGGGTTGATTTCCTTTAGGATTGACTGGCTTGATCTCCTTGCTGTTCAAGGGACTCTGAAGAGTCTTCTCCAGCACAGCAGTTCGAAAGCATCAATTCTTTAGTGTTTGGCCTCCTTATGGTCCAACTGTCACATCTGTCTGTACGTGACTACTGAAAAACACTGTTTCCATCTTTTTCCTCATTTTGGATGCCATGATCTTACTTTTTGAATGTTGAATTTGAAGCCAGCTTTTTCATTCTCCTTTTTCAACTACATCAAGAGGCTCTTTAGGGATTTGATGGTTACCACCTAATCCAGTGGCCATTTTTAGCACCAATAGTGGTAATTTAGGTAGTCTCTTTTCTGATCTGATACAACATATACTAATGTTTGTGCATTTGATACAACTTCCAGTTCACAAGAAATACAAAGAATGGAGAAACAAATTTTAAAGACTATCTTTTTCAGTTACCACAGCCATTAAAATCAAGAATTGAAATAGCTGAACTTGAACCTAGGCTTTTAAACCAAGATTTTTAAAAATTGAAGTATATCAAGCACATTAAAATTTATTAATATTTTAGTGAACACAATTTTTAACATAATTACAATATATAATGAATTCATTTTAGAAATGTCACCGTTTCTACTTAGTTTCTTATGTATATACTTTATAATAATAGTGGTATATTATTACACTGGAAAGAATAAATGTTAATTTCTAGTTGCAAACAGCTGTCTGGAAGAGGCCATTGTAAAGGGTTTACGGATTTCATTTCAGAAGTTGAAGGATTTAGGTTCAAATTAAGCTAGCTTTGCTTTCCTGCTGGCTCAGAGGAAGCATCTGCCTGCAAAGCAGGAGACCTGGGTTCGATCCCTGGGTTGGGAAGATCCCCTGGAGAAGGAGATGGCAACCTACTCCAGAATCCTTGCCTGGAGAATCCCATGGACAGAGGAGATTGGCGAGCCACAGTCCACAGGGTCGCCAAGAGTCGGACACGACTGAGTGACTTCACACAGACTATCTGGCACAAATTTAGCATGTACTAAATGTAATTTTCTTTCTTTTTTTTGGTTCTGCCTACCATTATTATACCTTAAATCTGCTTTATATATTAAAAAACAAAAGTGATACCATTGTATTTTACTGGTTGTCAGCTTTGGTTATATCTTACTGTCTCAACATTTATATTTTCTTGCACATATACAGTACTTAGCTCTTCCATAGGCTAAACGTACTTTTGAGAACTTGCTTGGGAAATTAACTGTTGTTTCTAACATTTCTGTGGTTAAAGCATCCTGAGTGTAAAATAAATGACACAAGCAAACTGTTGGTACATAATTTGCAAGTTTGCCCTCTTGTAATGTTTAATAAATTACTTTGTAGAGCTAATTATGATAACATACAGATTCCCTGTTCAAAATGTCACTCTCTATTATATTCTTGTTTTAAGCAATTTTTAAGCCTTCAGAATGGTTTACTTGTAAACATTTATACCAAAAATTGTGAGACTGATGAAATTCTAGGAATATATTAATTCAGCCATCTGTGAGTAGAATCCTAAATTTCATTGAATTTGAGATTGCTTCAACAGTTGTAATAAGAGCTCAGGGGCTTAATTTGTTATTTAATGATGATCTTTTGAACCTGTCATCCATTTTTTCTTAATGATTTAATTATTTTGGACTCAGAAACTCAATGCTGAGTTAAGGTGGCTGCAAGGTGAAGGGATTAGATGAGAACTTAAAATAAGGCCAGCTGAGGGGAAAGTCTCTGGAAGCAGTGTATGTGAATTCAGCTCAACAGACAGCAGTCTAGACAGGGCAACAGAGACTGGAAGACAGAACCAGATAGGTCTGCCGAGGTGTTTGTAAACACCTATCTCTGGGCAAACACCCTTCCGGAGTATCTGTGAAGGGCAGGGCAAGGCAGAGGGAGCGTGAGGTGCCCCAGAGCCACAGAGGGCCCAGCGTGGCACTGTGGTGGAGGATCATTCCTCACAGCTTTCCTTCCCTTTTCACCTTGCTGAGCCTCACTGATATTTCCCCTCTCTGTGAGACTTGCTAGGGGCTAGCATTTATAGTGTTGCAAATCTGTGAGGCTTCTGTGGAATTTCGGACCCCATTCTTATTTTAGAACTTGTTTTACACAGTTTCTTATCTATAAATAAGGATTAAGAGTATGATCCAGGCTGAGCAGTTAACACCAGAGGTTAAAAAGTAATAGCTTGCTAGCTTTAGGTAACCACAGAGTATTTATAATTAGTAGTTTGTTTTTGCTGATGTTTAAAAATTAAGTGTTTTTATTTTAAAAATTCGGGATTTTTGCTTTGTCTCAAAAAAAGTCCCTGCTACTCACATAGAATACATCCATTTACCCTTATAGCTGAGGCAAATTCCTACATATTTATTAGTTGTCTGGCCATGGTAGAGATGGGTTTGCTACCAAAGTTCCAGTTTCCTTTTATCTAAATTGAACATCATTATACCAACCTACTGTACATACAAATAAAAAGTCATTTGAGAAGTTAAAACTATTGAAATGTAAGGCCATCTGATTTTTTTTTTTAGAGTGATTTGGGATTTTCTTTTTTTAACTAGTATTTGTTAACTAGCAGGAACTGTGACAGTGATTTTCTCTTATTTACTTCTTAAAATCACATAAATTGCTTATTGCAGATAATCTTTTTCTTGTTCAACTTTTTTATTCAGCAGTTGAATCTTTAAACCTGTTTCCAGTTTGCATTGATTTATGAAAATTGTATGTTGATCCGGATAGTGATTTTTTTTTAAAAAAGATCAAGTTCTTGGCATTGGAATGACTGTGTCATCTGGCTGATGTGGAAATAATTAAATACAAGAAATGTTGTGACATTTCTCCATGAGGAATAATTGAAAATAGTTTACTGGGCTGCCACATTTGTTCTTGGAATTTAAATACCCTTTGTTATGATTAACTCAGATGACTTGGTTTTTTAAACTCTGCCAGAGGCTTCTCTAAGTGTATATATATATATAAAAGGCTTCTCTAAACTTCAAAATGTTCTGTAGGAAAATAGAAATGAGAAGCACCTGTCTGAACAACTGGGCTTTATTATTTGAGACCTGAATGTCAGAATTAAAACTATAAATGATCAAGTTGTGATCTTTTTGTTTTAGTCCACTAATTTATCCATTGCTACTTGAGCCTCTCCCAGTACTGAAACATAGATCAGCAATCCAAAGTCAGAAGTTTTCACAGAGGCTGGTTTAGGTAGATGGTAATTTGTTAAATGGGGGCAGTGGAAGTTGTAGAAATGGCTACAGCATTGTTCAGCAAAAAATAAAACAAACCAAAAAAACCCCACAGAATACAAAACCATGCTTTTCATCTATCATGAAAAGCACTGCTGACTTCCTAAGCATTTTCTATCCCAGTATTTTATTTTTCCGGTGAGATTGCCTTTTGCTCCTTCAGAGATATTGCTTACCCTGGAGAGAGAGAACAGGTTCTCTTTACTTACGTTTCCTAAGCCATGAGGCTTCCTTACCATTACATTTCTGTACTTGCCACATTAAAAAAAAATTTTAGCCACTTTCAACAAACTGAAATGATCAATTGGTATTAGTTTATTGCACTACTTACTGTATTATCTCTTGGTGCTGTACAGACTATGCCGGCACTTAGTGACTTAAAACAACAACTGATATTCTCTCTAACGGTTCCTGTGGGGAATGTATTTGAAAGTGGCTAACTTGGGTGTGTCTGCTTCTGGATTCGGCTGGGCTGTAGTTATCTGAAGGCATGACTGGAGTTAGAGAGGATCCACTGCTTAGATGACCTGGTTTACATGTCCAGCAACCAGCACTGGTTGTTGGCGAAGGTCCTCAGATCCTTGCCGTGTGGGCTGCCCTCACAAATAACAGCTTGATTTACTTCGAATGAGGAGCCCTAAAGAAAGCTTGGTAAAAGCCACAACGTTTTTATGATCGAGCCTCAGAAGTCACATTCTACCGTTAAATCCATCTGAGCCGCCAGAGAGGCCGGCCACTGTTTACAGAGTGGTGACCTGTTCATTAAGGGTGAAAATATCAGGAGATGAATATTGTTGGGGCTGTCTTGGAAGTTAGCTATTACAGTTGTTTAATATCTGATATTTTCTGTTTCGGGATAGCAACGTGCAGTTAGAGTGACCATTCTATATATATAGCTTTTCAAAATACACCAAAAGAATTTGATAAGCGTATCGCTTCCAAATTGCTGGGAATACAGTGATGCATCATAAAATTGGATTGGTTTAGAGTTTACTAATTTGAGAATTTAGGTTAATATAGGAGCCATTTTAAGGTTTCTTCTCAAGAACAAATTAATGATAATTTTATTTGGGAAGGGTTTTTCACTAGGGAAGTGGGTATAGAATTAAGAATTATAGATTGTTAGAAAACATGTCTTTGATTGTTACATGTTTAGTCCTCTGGAGCTGCTATAACAAAATACCAGAGACTGGAGAGGCTTATAAATAACAGAAGTTTCTTTCTTACAGTTTTGGAGGCTGAGAGTCCAAGATGGGGCTGACAGCATAGTCCAGTGAGTGCTCTCACATGGAGGAAAGGCCTGGGGGTCTCTCTGAAGTCCCTTTTATAAGACACTAATCCCATTCTTGAGGGCTTCACTCGTGACTATTCCAAAGGCCACATCTGCTATTAATACTACTATCACTTCTGGGAAGTTAGATTTTAAACATGAATTTTAGATAGGACACAAACATTCAGATGATAGCATTATATAACAAACTTACTCTGAATCTGTAAATTTCCTTCAGCTAATCTCATTGTAGCTCAAGTCTGTGTTTAAAAATTTCATCACTAGGAATTTAGGTTTTTTATTTCCATAGGAAAAAATGTCACATTGTTTCTGGGTTCTTTGAACTGAATTTGTATTCACAATTATTTAATGTATTAGAGGCTGTTTTGTTTTGAAAGTTAGAAGGAAATAATACCATTGCAATTTTAGTAACTAAAGAAACCAAGAAACTACAGTTTTGAGTTGGAAGAATTATCTTTAACCAGTGCTTAAGGAAAATTTTATATGATTTGAGAGAAGGTTGTATTAGAAATGTATATGTATGCAAATACATAAGTGAATCAGATCTTATTCTTACCCTGCTGACCCCCCAAAAAAAGATTTAAAGACTTTTTTTCTTAAAGTAATATATTAGATAAATATAATGTTGAGTGTGATTATAGATGATTTTGATTAATTAATTCGTGGTAGTTTACAACCTTCTATGAGTCAGTATTGCTGTTCTTGAAGATTTGTGTGAGACTTGATAAGAAAGCATTCCTTTGTTTTTGGGATTGATTTTTCTTTGTGGGTTTATATGCTGCTATAGATAAATATGTGTTAGAAGATTCTGTGTAGTTGATCATAGTTCTGTATTATTTTTAGAGTATGGGGTAAAATCATTTTAAGGACTCCCCAGAGTACCCTCGCACATCCTGATTTGCTAGGTTTTATGTCTCTGAGATGATGTTTTTCACAGCAAAGGTCACAGAATCAATTAACCAAGGAGACAGTGCTTGAGGCTAAGCTCACAGCAAACCTGAGTCCAGGATCCAGGTGCTCCTTCCCAGTGGAGTCACATAGGACACAGCTTTCCCAATGATGGGAAACAACACTGTGAAATGTTAGCAACCAGGAATCTCATGTGAGCATCGCATCCGGGGTTTTTACTGGGGAGTCAGTCATGTAGGTGTGCAGCCTCTGTGTAGCTGACACCACTTACTGAAGCTCCAGGGCCCAGGAGGACAGCAGATATTCACCATCTATCACATCAACATAAACTGAACAGACTAATACAGTGTGTCTCAAGGCCTCGGGTTTACAGAAACATTCTATCAGAGAATATTCTCAGGAGTTCTGGTCTCAGGGGCTGTCCAAGGTCTGAAGGTGAGGAACTGTCCAATATCTGGGGCTGAAACTGGCTTCTCTAGGGATACACAGGGTTGGCACAGCCCAGACCGGTTACGTTCACTTTTTCTCACAGAGCAGGTGCAATATATTAATGTGGAGAAAACATCCATAGGAGATTGTTCTAGCTGCAGACAGCAATACAGCAAATGCCAGGCAAGGTCCTAGGAAACCAGGAAAGCAATGAGACCTAACTGTAGAGTGCAGATGACTGGAATCAGGAAATACATGTCCACCGCAAGGAGCGTGGGGATTTAAGAGACGGATCTGAGAGAAAGAAGACTTTGTCATGCATTTGTAGCAACTCAAGGAGGCAACAGAGTCTGACACACAGAAAGAAAACAATGCCCGCAGCCTCCCATGCCTTGATGGGGAAATGGATATAAATACCAGCCAGGTTAAAGTGAGTATATAAGTGAGTAATCAAAGACTAAAAGATGTCCATCAGCAGACGAATGGATAAGAAAGCTGTGGTACATATACACAATGGAGTATTGCTCAGCCATTAAAATAATACATTTGAATCCTTTCTAATGAGGTGGATGAAACTGGAGCCAATTATACAGAGCGAAGTAAGCCAGAAAGAAAAACACCAATACAACATACTAATGCATATATATGGAATTTAGAAAGATGGTAATGATAACCCTGTACGCAAGACAGCAAAAGAGACACAGGTGTATAGAACAGATTTTTGGACTCTGTGAAAGAGGGAGAGGGTGGGATGATTTGGGAGAATGGCATTGAAACATGTATACTATCATGTAAGAAACAAATCGCCAGTCTAGATTCGATACAGGATACAGGATGCTTGGGGCTGGCACACTGGGATGACCCAGAGAGATGATATGGGGAGGGAGGCAGGAGGGGGGTTCAGAATTGGGAACTCATGTACACCCATGGCAGATTCATGTCAATGTATGGCAAAACCAATACAGTATTGTAAAGTAAAATAAAAAAAAAAAAGTTGTGATCAAAGGAAAATAACAGAACATTGCATCCATTTAAACATAAACATAAAGTAAGACAAAACAACTGCAAGATTTAGGGCCCTCGTTACAAAGGCCATGGCTGTCCATACTAGGAAAGTTGACTGGCGGCAGTGAACTGAGAATGTTGAATTCCTTGATTTTATAGCAAGTGGTCACACACAATCTGAAAATGGAAATTTGTAGTCACGAATAATTTATAATAAGCTTGGTGATTTTTAAATATTTTATAGTAACACGTATTTTAAAGACAATCATCTCAATTTCAGTATTTCCTCTGTCTCTTTTGATTATTCTTCTAATGAATTCAGTCAAATTGAACTTGACCCTTGAAACATGCTGCATAGAGTATTATCCCATATTTATTAAACTATGTGTATTTACCTCTCTTTCTTTCTGTGCTTCTGTGTGCTTCTGCCAACATGCCTAGAGAGATTATGAGGTTTTTTTTATAAATGGTGAGATCATTGGTAAAGTTTTGCTCTTATCTTTGTATTTCCTAGCACTGCAGACATATTTTTATAATGCCTGTGTGGATCATTCTCATAGAAATGCAGTGATTAGATTAGAAGGAATTTCCAGATTAGAAGGAATGCTCAAGGCATGAGTGCAGGGGTAGGGGAGAGGGTGGAGAGAATCAGTTCAAAACTCTTCCCCTCTGATGGCAGCTGGAGCCCCAGTCCCCCTCTCCTATCGTGAGGGCTCCTGTGGGCAGTACCCCCATTAAATAAATCACCGCTTCGGGAAATGTGACTGTCAGCAGGACTTGCTGTGAATCACAGAATGCTACTTTAGCATAATCTTTTGCATATAAGGTTCCATTTTGTCTTTTTATGATAAATGCATCAAAAGTAATTTCATTTGTTGCAGCTCAAACTCAATTTCCTGGGTGAGCTGCAGTGCCCTGTGAGATGTAGGAGTGCCGCCTCCATTCTGTTCTGATGATGAATAACAGAACAGCAACATAACAATTTAAGTGCAACTTTGTTTTTTAACATATTACGATTGAGCATATAATGAAAAATAACTTATTCCAAGTGGAGTAGCTTTATCAGTTCATGTGCTCGCCTCCAGTCTAAAAACAGTATTCCCTAATCAGCAACCTGTGTAATGAAAATTGGAGACATCTGTGTTTATAATCAGATTACCTCACCAAAGCTCTGAGTTGAGAAGGTTTTATTGGAATATTGTGTATACATGTTGGCTTGCTAGATTTGCATGACTCCTTTTAGTCCCTTTTCTGAAAACAAGAAACACAATCTATATTTTCACTGTTTATAAACTAGCTTAGTTAGTTAATTTTTTTCCAAGTCTTCTATAGCATCTTTAAGGTGATATCATTTTCCTCTCTGTTTAATCACTTTATGTATAAAGCCTTGATACAAAATAACCAAACGTGACTTGGCTGAGACTAAATGTATATTAACCTAGAATCAAGCCCTCAATTTTGCTAGTCCCTACTAATGAGATTTCTGATACCAACTGGATCTGTCTGTTCATGTGGCTGCTGTATGCTAATCAAAAGAACAACAGGGCTTTAGGAGAAGAGCCGCTCAGGGAAGTGCACCTGCTCTCGGTCACGTTCTGGCCTTATTGGCTCCCCGTGTCCTCACTCAGCACAGGTACGGAGCCGCACCCCCCTCCCCCCCCAGGAGGGGCCCCAGCTACGCATAAGCTTAGACTAGACGTTCACCTTCTAATGTGGCTTTTGAAAAAGAGCAAAAGGGCTTGCCAGCACAATTGTACAGCAGTAATGGTTCTGAGGAACTCTTATGAGGAAATAATCTACTCCATTCTTAGGATATTCAGGTTGGCCTCAGACTTACAGTTCATCCACCGGGAGCTAGGTTATTGCCTCATAAAATAGTGGGAAGATTGTATTATCACTTAATTAGAAAGCAGGGCATTTACTGCTCCTTTTTGCTTAGTTTTATTAGATGATTTCTAGGTTTATCTCTCAAAAAAGTCAGTTCAGTCATAATCAGCTTGCATATAATATGACTAAAAATATGTTTGACTATTTTATGTTACCATGAAATCAGACTTTAAATATGTAGTTCAAGAGATGACTAATCAAATTAATTCAGACGTGTAACACTGGCAATCTCAAGCTTCCAGAGTATAGAAAGAGAAGCACACACTTGTTACTAACACTGGTTACATAGCACACTTATGTTCCCTTAAAATGTGAGAATTGATGCCTTCTTTGCATGCAAACAGGAACTTGGGGCCAGACAGCAAACCCCCAGGTGTCCCAGAAGAGCCTTTTGTAGCTCAGCTCAGGGCAGGAGCAAGTCCCTGAGCCTCATCACCCCAGGAACTCACACCCCAGGAAGGTAGACTTCTGTATCCTGTGTGGTGGGCTTTGAAGTACAGCTGGCAGAACCCCCAGGCCCTCTCCTGCCAGCACAGATTTTTCACATCTGATGGCAGCAGTTCAATGAAAGAACAGATCATCCTCTCCACATTCTACTAGGACTGACTGCCTTCATGGTAGGGATATATGCTACATTCACAGGAGGCCCACTTGCCAGAACTTCTCATATATTGAAATGTCTCAGCCACCCAAAGAAGGTAAATACAGTTACAATAAACACCCCTAAAATTTCTCTCAATATCTTGGCAAATGTTATTATTTTACCATATGTATTTTAGATTTAAAAAAAAATAATAAATATAACAGATATGTCTGGTTTTTCTCTCACCTCTTTTTTTGTTTTCTTCCTACTTCTGAACTCCAGTTATTATTCCCATGAATATTTTTAAATAATTTCCTATACACACAGCCATAGTATAGGTATGACTGACTTTAGAATATGCAATAAATGATATATTCATGTAGCTTTCTCCTCTGAAATAAATGTGTGTGCCTTCCCTCCCTCCAAAATTCATATGTTGAAGCCCAGTACCCCAATAAGGTGGAAACTTTGGGAAGTACTTACGTTAAGATGAGGTATGAGGGTAGGGCTCCCATGGTGGGATCAGCACTCTTGTGAGGAGGGAAAGGACAGAGGGTCCTCCCTCCACTGAGGAGGACAGAAGACGGCCACCTGCAGGCCAAAATGAGGCCCTTCACCAGAAGCAGACTGCAGGCCCCTCGATCCTGCCAACCCCCAGAGCCAGGGGGAGGAAGCCCCAGCCTGGAGAGCTCTGTGACGTCAGCCCCAGCTGACTGCAACCCTCAGCAAGCCCAGGTTCCTCAACACACAGGGCACTGGGTCTCACACAGTGGAACTTAGCCTCTTTTGCTTGAACTGACACACAATGTGCTATTATTGACTCATTATCCTGGTGATAAAAGTATTTGTCTGCTTTTTCCCTATTATAGGCTCCGAGTACATCTGTCTAAATCTTTTACAGCGTGCATGCATACATTTCTCCAGGGTGCATAGTCTGAGAGGACTGATGTATCCAGAATGTCTCCAAATAGAGTCGATATTTACCAATATCCCTCCTGGTTTCTGTCAGCAGGATCCAACTTAATCTAAATGGGTAGATGAGTTCCTTTGGGAAGAAAACAACACACGGGCACTGGGTCTCACACAGTGGAACTTAGCCTCTTTTGCTTGAACTGACACACAATGTGCTATTATTGACTCATTATCCTGGTGATAAAAGTATTTGTCTGCTTTTTCCCTATTATAGGCTCCGAGTACATCTGTCTAAATCTTTTACAGCGTGCATGCATACATTTCTCCAGGGTGCATAGTCTGAGAGGACTGATGTATCCAGAATGTCTCCAAATAGAGTCGATATTTACCAATATCCCTCCTGGTTTCTGTCAGCAGGATCCAACTTAATCTAAATGGGTAGATGAGTTCCTTTGGGAAGAAATACTCAGCCTCAGCAAACTTTTTAATTTTTTTGCAATTTGCTGGATGTTGCACTGTATCTCAGTACCGTTTGAAGTTGCTATTCCCTGCTTACTAGTCAGGTTGAAGAAATTATCCCTATGTATACATAACTTCCTCTTTCTGAATCTCTTCTTCAATTCCTTTGCCTTTCTTGCATCACATTATTAGACTTGTTCGTTTGTTCAGTTTCAGATTAGTATGGTTTCTTATCTAGTCTGGGTCCTAATGTCTAGTCTGAGCTAGTAATGTCAGTGGAAATTATCTTCTTCCACAATGTAGCTTGTATTTTTGCTTTGTTCCATTCCTCAGAAGTTTAAAATTTTAATGGAAATAAATATGTTCTGTTTCTTTTTAGATTTTCCATGTAGTGAGGACATCCTTCTTCCTAAGAGGGACTTCACCTCCACATCTCATGTTCAGACCTCTGTTGGTATAATTAGCCTTTTGGTTCTCCCCATATCCTTTAAGAATAACCTCAGATTTAGCTTATCTTTCTCTGGTTCTTGTATAATTGGATTCAATCAAAATCAATTTCAGAAGCCTCAGCACCTTTTTGAAACTGGTTCTTCCTAGGCATGCGTGATGTGTCTTTATTAGTTCCACATTGATGTCTTTCAATAATTTCTGATAATTTTCTTTAAAAAGACTGCATTTCACTTTTATGTTATTCACAAACATCAGATTTTTTTTTTTTTGTAAATGATGTCTTTTTACTACTTATCCAGTTACCCAGTAACTGGATCTTTCTGGGCCAACTGTTGCTGAAATCCCATTTATTTTTTATATTAATTCTATATTAAGTACATTTAATACACAACTTATTTTCCTAATTTTTGCCTATAGGTTTTATCAAGTATGCTGTGTAGATCATCATTTATTTGTGAAAAAGTAGCATTTCCCAGTGCATTCCTCAGAGTGGCCACCAGCTGTCTGGGACGCGGTCCAGATCTAGTTCCAGACTGTGTCCTTAAAGACTTCATGGGAAACTGGCCCTGCCCTCAAGATGGTCCCCTCAGGGTTGGCTCTCAATTGGGTTCAGGTGCAGCAGAAGCACCCCTCTTTTGAGTGCCCCCGTGTACCTTGTGAATATTTTTTCGCTTAATGAATAGATAGCAGACCTCTGTATACAACAAAGGTCTACACTGTGATAAACTGTTTTTGAAAGCAAGTACAGCAATTTACAACAATTTAAAATGCTTCCACATTTTTTAGATCTTTGGACAAATATAGATCCCAGTTTACATCCATTTACACTTCAGTACTTAGGAGGAAGGCTGTACTTTAAGGAGCCAAGCGAACACCCTCTTTTTTGGTGATATGTTTTGAAATACCACCAGTCATTTATTCAAGTTCCTATTGTTTCGGTCCCTACTAGAATGAATTCCTAACAAGAGGATGAATAATATTGTAGGGAAGTGAGGAAATTTGGAGTCACACAGCATCTTGGGGCAGGAAGAGGCTTAGACAAAGAAGAGAACATAAGGGGTGGAGACCTTGGTTAGTGGCCAAAGAGCGATGCTCCCACTAGTCTGTGGGCCTGGTGATGAACCTGAACCACCAAAGCCTGTCTGAGGGCATTTCAAGTCCAGGAACCTGGAATCCATCTTTTTCCTTCCAGGTATGTCATTAATGCTTATCCTCCTGATCCCACAAGTTTAAGGTGTCAGATCAGTGAAGTTTTAACCAAACTGTAGTTTTGCCTTGGAAATTTGTTCTTCAAGTTTTTTGCCTTTATGATATTAGCTTTTAGGCAATAGTCAGAAAAGTTGTCAACCTCATGTTTTATTTGCTTACTTATTTGTCCACTTAAATCACAATACATAGAGATAAAATCCAACCCACACTTGGCATCTGCCCTACATTCATAAAGTGAGTATCCACGTGTGAGCTATTGTCATCTGATCAAGTGAATTTTGTATTTTTTTTTGCATTTTGTATTTTTTTAACTTATGATCAACTATATTTTTCTTAGAAAAAAATGGCAGTGAAAGGAAAGGATCCATGAATATTTAGAAACTGAAAGTAACAGGAACTAGCAGTGCAGTATTTCTCTTGCTTATTAAAATGAAATCAACATAGAACGTTTTTTTCCCCAAATGCTAAAACTATATATTTCCACGGAGTTTTAAGGTTCCTAGATCAGCTATAATATAAATTTTTCAACTAACGCATTAAAAAGAATAAATTTTCCTCTGGCTAGAAATACATTGTTCAAACCTCCTTACCCACAAATAGACATGACTTACTTTTCCATATACCATTCTTTTCAGACATCTATCAGTATAAAATAGTCCAAAATCATCTGTCAGTATAAAATTTAGCCAGTGGTTGTTTTCCAGAAGTTTTATTTTCAAGTTACACCATGGTTTACTAAGGCTTTTTTATACATTTGTCTTTGTATTTCTGGATTACTGCATTTATGAAACTTCCATTTTTCTAAATGTAACCTTTGCTATAAACAGATAAGGCAGAAATGATTTAACAGTTCAAGCAGAGTGTTTAATAAGCAGCTAGATGTTACACAGTGAGGAATGGTCCCTCTTATTCAGTAATCCCTGGTCCATGTATAGCATATTCTAGGTGCTATATTCTATTCTAAACATATTCTATTCAAAGATGTTTCTGCATTTGGTGTATCAAATGGAAGAAAGTGCTTACGAAATGTACAAACATTTCTTTGCCAAGTTATGCTATTTTATAACTCAGATAACTGTATTCTTTTATTTTTACATGTACTTGGCATGTTGGTAGCTCTCCTAATAAATAGAAGAGATAATTTACATTAGTTTATTAACTTTATCTAAAAAGATACTTATAGAATGCTTGCTTTTATTTGAAGCTGTATTACTTCCAAATCAAAACATTTCCCTACATAAGTCTCAGTGCACTTACATTATAATAACATTAACTTCTGACCAGAGCAGAAAGGGGGATTATAAACATGGAGAAACTGGATCTTTCTGGGTCAACGAGGCCCTTTGCATTTAAACAAAATCAGTATCTCTCTCTCTCTCTCTCTCTCTCTCTCTCTCTCTCTCTCTCTCTTCAGTCATGTTGTAATCCCTGGCTTCTCTGAGCACTATTTAGTTTTGAGGTAATTTAGTATCCTCTTAAAACAGTAATTCTTCTATTGCGAATACAACTTAAATTCAGTTGGACAAATTCACCTCTTTGTTGTTGTGTCCAACTCTTTGCAACCCCATGGACTGCAGCAAGCCAGGCTTCCCTGTCCTTCCCTATCTATCCCAGAATTTGCTCAGATTCATGTCCATTGAGTTGATGATACCATCTAACCATCTCATCCTGTCCTTCCCTTTTCTCCTTTTGCCATCAATCTTTTCCACCATCTGGGTCTTTTCCAATGAGTCAGCTCTTCCACCAGATGTCCAAAGTATTTGAACTTCAGCTTCAGCATCAGTCCTTCCAATGAACAGTCAGGACTGATTTCATTTAGGATTGGCTCATTTGATCTTCTTGTGGTCCAAGGGACTCTGAAGAGTCTTCTCCAACACAATTTGAAAGCATCAATTCTTCCACACTCAGCCTTATCGTCCAGCTCTCACATCCATACACGACTACTGGAAAAACCATAGCTTTGATTTTGTGGACCTTTGTCGGACACAACTGAAGTGACTTGGCAGCAGCAGCAGTAGTCAGTAAAGTGATGTCTTTGCTTTTTAATATACTGTCTAGTTTTGTCATAGTTTTCTTTCCAAGGAGCAAATGTCTTTTAATTTCATGGCTGCCGTCACCATCCACAGTGATTTTGGAGCCCAAGAAAAGAAAATCTATCACTGCTTCCACTTTTTCCCCATCTATTTATGTCGGACACAACTGAAGTGACTTAGCAGCAGCAGCAGTAGTCAGTAAAGTGATGTCTTTGCTTTTTAATATACTGTCTAGTTTTGTCATAGTTTTCTTTCCAAGGAGCAAATGTCTTTTAATTTCATGGCTGCCGTCACCATCCACAGTGATTTTGGAGCCCAAGAAAAGAAAATCTATCACTGCTTCCACTTTTTCCCCATCTATTTGCCATGAAGTGATAGGATGGATGCCATAAATCTTAATTTTTTGAATGTTGAGCTTTAAGTCCCCTTTTCACTCTCCTCTTTCACCCTCATCAAGAGACTGTTTAGATCCTATTCACCTTCTGCCATTAGAGTGGTATCATCTGCAATTCTGTGATTGTTGATATTTCTCCTGGCAATCTTGATTCCAGCTTATGATTCATCCAGCCCAGCATTTCACATGATGTACTCTGCATAGACATTAAATTCACCCCTAGTATGCATTGAATAACTTTTGAGACATTGGAAATGTGGTGGTGCTGGAGAGGCCACTGGATTTATAAATATTTCTAGTACTGCAATCTCCTCTTATCCACAGTTTCAGTTACCTGAGGTCAACCACTGTTAAAAAAAATGGTAAATGGAAAATTCCAGAAGTAAGCAATTCATAAGTTCCGAATTGTGCACCATTTGAGCATTGTGATGAGATCTTGCTCTGTCTGTCTGCTTGCCCATCAGGCACTTAGCAGCCATCCGAGGGTCAGACAGTCAGACAGACGGCCCTGGTGTCTGTACTTGTGCTCACACGGCCCTTCTTTTACCTCACACTCACCCCAAAATGCAAGAGGAGTGGTGCCAGGAATCTGAATGTTTTCTTACTATGTATAATTTATAAGTTAAACTTGATCACAGGCGATGTTTGATGGAAGGAATATGGTGTACTTAGGACCTTTGGTTTCAGGCATCCACCGGGGGTCTTGGATCAAAGACCCTGAGGATAAGAGGAGACAACTCTATACAATCAATGTTGATGCAGATAGTGTTACTCTAGGGTCTGGGCAGTGCTAGCAGCAGAGACAGGAAGAGTTGGAAATCTCAGTGTTTCCTGCAACAATTCCCAGAATAAGTTCCTTGTTATACATAAATGTAGGGAGTTCTGGGCCTCTCCTTTTCCCAGTGGTTATGACTCCTCACTTCCACTAATGAGGGTATGGCTTTGATTCCTGATGGGGGGACTAAGATTTCCCCATGCCACGTGGCCTGGCCAAAAAAAAAAGAAGAAAAGAAAAAGTGAGAGAAAGAAAGAAAGAAAGTAGTTTTTCTAAAATCACAAATGATAATCCAAGTCTCGGCCCACTTACTACCAACTGCCTCCAAAACTTGGCTCTAGGAAGTAGTTTTATTTCTAAATAAAATGAGTTCACATCCTGAGATTACAAATGAAATGCAATCTCTTTTATATCTGCCCATTTATATGTGGAATTTGTTTCTTTGCTTAGATTTTGAGGTCCACAAAATATCTCAATTACAATTCAGGAAAATTTATTACTCTGCAGTAATATATTCAACTGGGGAAAATCAGTTTATGCATATGTAATATCTGAGCCAGTCTTTCTCATAAAGATGTAAGAATTATAACATCTGTGGTATAGACAATTTTTCCAAATAACATTATTAGGTATGCTACAATTGAAGTTGTCAGCATTTTTCTGCCATTGGCGCTGACCATAATTAACTACATAATTCTTCCTCGCATCTCCTAAATTACCATTAAGTGTTCTCTCCACGCTATCTCTCTGGAAAACATTGTGGCTGGGAATCGTGTGAACAAGAGTGTCATTGCTCAACCTAATTCTACCTGCAAAGGATGTAGGAAATAGAACCCTGGAACCATCAGAACCACAGGCCATCTGGGAGTTCCATTAACCTCCTGCAATTCTCACAGAATGAAAACCAGACAAAATGACTAATTTCTGAGCACTGCCTCTGTCGCTGACATATGCAGTCGGGTGTAATTTACCCAACGTCATTATACAAAGAAATGTGACTTTTGTGTGAAGTTATTTGAGGCAGCTTCTCTGTTTTCTGCTTTCACCAGACTCCAAATACCCGGATTGTACCCAGTCTGGCACATAATGTGGGGCTGTGTTTGTTGAGTTTCTGCAAACATACGAACGGTTTCTTATAACAAGTGTGTCCCTGCTTCTTGGGGAACATGTTGTTCCTCAGGGATGAGGAGCTCAAATCCTCGGAGCGAGTGTCCTGGTGCTGCCTCTTGCCGAGAGGAAGGGGGTTGGGAGAGAAGAGAATGTGTTTTCCACATAGAGAAGCAACCAGACAGTGGTGGGAACACGAAGGAAGCCTGGCAGAGGAAGAGTTCAGGGCTGACAGAAGCCTTCTCCTGGGCTCTCACTGTCTCCCAAGGTGGGATGACTACAGAATTCTGTGGCAGAGAGAAGTCTCCGTCCTGTGACTCCAGTTCTTACTCGCCTATGCAAAGCCTTGCCACCCACACCACATGACGTGATGCATATTGGATCTTGGAAATTCATAGCAGTGCACTGAAAAACACCATGCAAATGAATGAGGTCAATAAAGAGATTAAAGGGCCTTTCTCAAGTATTTATTATTTTTCTTTACTGTTATTGCAAAGCACCTTACATTTTTTTCTCTTTCCTTCCTTTATGTTTTTCTTTTGCCTTAAAAAATATTTTTTTTAATTTAGAAATAATTTTAGATTCCCAAGAAGTTGCAAAGAAATACACAGGGCCATGTGCACTTTCCCCAGCTCCTCCAGTATTAATGTCTTGCGTGACTGTAGGGCAGGACCCAGGGCAGGAGAGGAATGCTGGAACAAGCCAGGAGCCTGTGTGGATTCCTCCAGTATGCAGGCACACCTGCGGGGGATGTGTCTGGGGTACAGAAAGTGTGAGAGGGGACATTTAATTGTAGATGTAAGTTAGTCAGGCCTTCACATACAGTGTGAGGTTAGTTGAAGGTTTTTGCTTTTCTCTTTATCAAATTGAGAAGTCTTCTCTAATTGCCTAGGGCATTTTTGTCATGCATGAGTGATGAACTTTGTCAAATACTTTTCTACTTCAAATACTGCAAGGGTGTGACTTTTTTAGATGGTTGATATGGTGAATTGCATTGATTAATTCTTAAATATGGAAGCAGCCTACATAGGCTGGAATAAATGCCTCACTTTTGAGTCTGGTAAGATTTAGTTGTGTTTACTGAGGATTATCCCAACCAATGTTATGAGAGCTATTGGTCTGTAGTTTCTTCCTCTCTTTCTTTCTTCTGTTTTTGTTTTTTTTAGGTTTTTTTTTTCCTAATGGTCTTTAATTGTAGTTTCAGGGTAATGCTGGCCTCTTAAGATGAGGTGAGACTTATCCATCCATCCCTCTACTATTCTAGAAAAAAAAATGTTTTAAATTACTGTTACTTCTCCTTGGTTGAGTATTTGGTAATATTTTCCATGAAATCATCTGAGTCTGAACATTTCTACCAGGTTTTACCCCTTCCTGGTGAACTGGATACACATCACTACACACTTAGGTGTAGCTTTATATGCAAGTGTTGTAGTGAAATGTTGGCATTTGTTTACAGAAAAACAGCCTTAAGAATATTTTTTTAAGGTAAACATATATATTTGGGTTTGATCCCACATAACTGATATTAGGGCTTCCCCAGTAGCTCAGCTGGTAAAGAATCTGCCTGCAGTGCAGGAGACCCCAGTTCAATTTCTGGTTTGGGAAGTTCCCCTGGAGAAGGGATAGACTACCTACTCCAGCTTTCCTGGGCTTCCCTTGTGGCTCAGATGGTAAAGAATCCACCTGCAATGTGGGTGACCTGGGTTTGATCCCTGGATTAGGAAGATCCCCTAGAGAAGGAAATGGTAACCCACTCCAGCATTCTTGCCTGGAGAATCTCCATGGACAGAGAAGACTGGCGGCTGAAGTTCATAGCGTCACAATGAGTCAGACAGACTGAACAACTAAGCACAGCACAATTGACATTTACTGAAGGTGTGTGACATTCTAGTAAGATAAAGGAGTGATGCTGGTAATTAAAATATGCCAAAGAGAAGCCCTAAAGAGCTTTTATGTGAAAAGGTGAAAAAAAAAAAAAGGAAAAAAAAAAAAGACAGTATACTGAAACTTCTAGGATCTACAGTGAAAACTTCTTCCAGAAAGAATGAAGAGACAGAGCCAAAGCAAAAACAACACCCAGTTGTGGATGTGACTGGTGATAGAAGTAAAGTCCAATGCTATGAAGAACAATATTGCATAAGGACCTGGAATGTTAAGTCCGTAAATCAAGGTAAATTGGAATTGGTCAAACAGAAGATGGCAAGAGTAAACATTGACATTTTAGGAATCAGCAAACTAAAAAGGACTGGAATGGGTGAATATAACGCAGATGACCGTTATATCTACGACTGTGGGCAAGAATCCCTTAGAAGAAATGGCATAGCCATCACAGTAAACAAAAGAGCCCGAAATGCAATACTTGGATGCAGTCTCAAAAATGACATAATGATTTGTTTGTTTCCAAGGCAAACCATTCAATATCACAGTACTCCAAGTCTATGCCCCAACTAGTAACTCAGAAGAAGCTGAAGTTAGACGGTTCTATGAAGACCTAAAAGACCTTCTAGAACTAACACCCAAAAAATATGTCCTTTTCATTATAGGGGACTGGAATGCAGAAGTAGGAAGTCAAGAGATACCTGGAGTAACAGGCAATTTTGCCTTAGAGTATAAAATGAAGTAACAATTGAACTTCCAGATGTTCAAACTGGATTTAGAAAAGGCAGAGGAACCAGAGACCAAATTGCCAACATCCGCTGGATGATCAAAAAAGCAGGAAAGTTCCAGGAAAACATCTACTTCTGCTTTATTGACTATGCCAAAGCCTTTGACAGTGTGGATCACAACAAATTGTGGAAAATTCTTCAAGAGATGGGAATACCAGACCACCTGACCAGCCTCCTGAGAAATCTGTATGCAGGTCAAGAAGCAACAGTAGAACTGAACATGGAACAACAGACTGGTTCCAAGTTGGGAAAGGAGTAAGTCAAGGCTGTATATTGTCACCCTGCTTATTTAGCTTATATGCAGAGTACATCATGAGAAATGCTGGGCTGGAGGAAGCATAAGCTGTAATTAAGATTGCCAGGAGAAATATCAATAACCTCAGATATGCAGATGACACCACCCTTGTGGAGAAAGCAGAGAAGAACTAAAGAGCCTCTTGATGAAAGTGAAAGAAGAGAGTGAAAAAGTTGGCTTAAAACTCAACATTCAGAAAACTAAGATCATGGCATCTGGTTCCATCACTTCATGGCAAATAGAATGGGAGAACAATGGAAACAGTGAAAGACTTTATTTTGAGGGGCTCCAAAATAACTGAAGATGGTGACTGCAGCCATAAAATTAAAATATGCTACTCCTTGGAAGAAAAGTTATGATCAACCTAGACCACATGTTTACAAGCAGAGACATTGCTTTGCCAACAAAGATCTGTCTAATCAAAGCTATGGTTTCTCCAGTGGTCATGTATGGATATGAGAGTTGGACTATAAAAAAAGCTGAGCACCAAAGAATTCATGTTTTTGAACTGTGGTGTTGGAGAAGGCTCTTGAAAGTCCCTTAAACTGCAAGGAGATAAAACCAGGCCATCCTAAGGAAAATCAGTCCTGAATATTCATTGGAAGGACTGATGGCTGAAGCTGAAACGCCGATATTCTGGCCACCAGATGCAAAGATCTGACTCATTGGAAAAGATCCTGATGCTGGGAAAGATTGAAGGCAGGAGAGGGAGATGATGGAGGATGAGATGGTTGGATGGCATCACCGACTTGATGGACCTGAATTTGAGTAAACTCTGGGAGTTGGTGATGGACAGGGAGGCCTGGTGTGCTGCAGTCCATGGGGTCACAAAGAGTCAAGCAAAGAGTTGGCTGAGCGACTGAACTGAGCTGAACAGTAAATCAAGTTTTCTATCCATAGGAAAAAGAAATTCATGCTACTTTTGCTGTCACACCTAAAACTGCAAAAATCACATCTATAGTACATGATAAGTGTTTAGTTAAGATGGAAAATAAGTTTGTACAATCAGTTATTTTGAGAGAGGGAGGCCACATTAACATAACTTTCATTACAATATGTTGTCATAATTGTTCTGGTTTATTATTTTTAATCTATTACTGTGACTAACTTTCACATTGAGCTTATCATAGATGTTTGTGTGGAGAACACAGATATACTAGATTTCAGCCCTACTGGTGGTTTCTGGTATCCTCTAGGGGTCTTGGAACGTGTGCCCTGTAGGTAAGAGAAAGTGACTATAATGCCTTTTACTACTTTTGCTGTCACACCTAAACTGCAAAAATCACATCTATAGTACATGATAAGTGTTTAGTTAAGATGGAAAATAAGTTTGTACAATCAGTTATTTTGAGAGAGGGAGGCCACATTAACATAACTTTCATTACAATATGTTGTCATAATTGTTCTGGTTTATTATTTTTAATCTATTACTGTGACTAACTTTCACATTGAGCTTATCATAGATGTTTGTGTGGAGAACACAGATATACTAGATTTCAGCCCTACTGGTGGTTTCTGGTATCCTCTAGGGGTCTTGGAACGTGTGCCCTGTAGGTAAGAGAAAGTGACTATAATGCCTTTTTGCCTGTTGCTTTAATGCCAGAGACGCATGGCATATCAGGTGCCATATCAGCTCAGCATAAAGTGCAGTAGAAACTATCATTGTGCCTCCTTGCCAGTGTATTTCTCCTTTGAAGATCAAAAGTTCCAAATAAATGGAGCCAGCTTTGTAAATCTGAAGGTCAGCATGCAAATAGATTCTTAGGTTTCACAGTAGGAGGAACCACTCTCTCATTTTGACTTCCTGATAACTGGACCTTCATAGTTTGGCTGTGGGGAAAAGTGACCATATGGTTTCCAGTTCAGAGTGTATGTTAGAGCCCACAGAACTGTGCACCACCTTCTCTGTGTGTTACTAGCCAGCTGTTCCCACAAGTGAATTTTCAGGAGCTCACCCTCATTCTCTAAAGCCAGCCACTCCTGGGTTATGAATACTGAATATGATAAATGAATCCCATGGGTGTAAGATCATTGTCCAGCTCCTCTTCTCCAAAGTGTGCTCCAGGCTGGGGAGCATCTTGTGTGTACCATGATGGTGGAAGGGCATTCTACAAATACAAGGGAGCAGCGTTGCAAACGGTAGAACATAGCTACAATATAAGAAAGCTCCCTATTCCAATGATGGAAAAGGGTTACCTCTTCACTGAATACATCTAATGGGATTAACCTGCCACCAGGTGGCTAGGTGATATCCCCAAGCCATAGTGCCGCACCCTTGGCTCTGCTCTTTCTGTCAGGCACTTGACCATAGCAGTGGTCTGCTTGGTCTTTCTGGGAAGTCTGTTGTTTCAGCAGTGTAGACACCACACCTTCACAGGTATGAGCAGTTTGCACCTGAAGACTATGAGCAAATGCTCTCGTGGCTGGGGAAGCTGAGGTCCAACCTCCATGGAATGGGCGGGATGAGACCTCTGGCCACATAATACCTCACGGAAGTGGGTGTCCTTCTTGACTGTTTACATGGCACACCATTCCTGCTTTAATACTCACCATGTGCCTCTTGGCCATGTTTTTTCACCAGTTCTCCAATTCTGTTTTCCTAAGCTACTGTTTAGCTAAACCACCCAGCATATTCCATGATTCAAATAAGATTCCTATCTCTGGACATGTTTCTGTCTGGAAAAAGGGAAAAACCAGATTTATGGTGACTCAGTCAATAAAGACTCCACCTGCAATGCAAGAGACTCCACAATGCAGTATACTCGGGTTCGATCCCTGGGTCAGGAAGATACTCTGGAATAGACAATGGCAAACCGCTTCATGTTCTTGCCTGGAAGTCCATGGATAGAGAGCCTGGTGGACATGGACTACAGTTCATAGGGTCACGAAATAGTCAGACACGACTTAGTGACTGCACCACCACCATCTGTGCAATAGGTAGATTTCTACTCACCACACTGCTTCTTCTTATCAGTGGAATGCTAGTCTTACAGCCTCCGTTTACTTGCTGGTGGCTGTTGTCAGGACAGTGTGAATAATCATCAGTAAAACAAGCCTGAGTACCCCTCCCCCAACTGTTCACAGGGAAATCCTCATAAATCAGTTCTCATTGAGAAAAAAAAACAGTAAAACAACAGAAAACAGTACCATGGGACTCTAAGCCACCTGTTAATTCAACCTATCTAAAGAGTTCAGGGACTTCCCTGATAGCTCAGTTGGTAAAGAATCCACCTGCAATGCACAAGAACCTGGTTCGATTCCTGGGTCAGGAAGATCCACTGGAAAAGGGATAGGCTACCAACTCCAGTATTCTTGGGCTTCCCTTGTGGCTCAGCTGGTGAAGAATATTCCTGCAATGTGGGAGACCCAGGTTTGATCCCTGGGTTGGAAAGATCCCCTGGAGAGGAGAATGGCTACCCACTCCAGTATTCTGGCCTGGAGAATTCCATGAACTGTAGAGTCCATGGGGTTGAAAAGAGTCAGATATGACTGAGTAACTTTCACTTCATTTCAAGACTTCAGGAACTGCTCAAGCATAATTACATATGTAAGCTTATATAAAGAAAACTGAGCACCAAAGAATTGATGCTTTTGAACTCTGGTGTTGGAAAAGACTCTTGAGAGCCCCTTAGACTGCAAGGAGATCCAACCAGTCCATCCTAAAGGAAATCAGTCCCAAATACTCATTGGAAGGACTGATGCTGAAGCTGAAACTCCAATACTTTGGCCACCTGATGTGAAGAGCTAACTCATTTTAAAAGATCCTGATGCTGGGAAAGATTGCAGGAGGGAGAAGAAGGGGACAACAGAGGATGAGATAGTTGGATGGTATCACCAACTCGATAGACATGAGTTTGAATAAGCTCCGGGAGTTGGTGATGGACAGGGAAGCCTGGGTTGCTGCAGTCCATGGGGTCCCAAAGAGTCAAACACGACTGAGTGACTGAAATGAGCTGAACTGAAGCTAATATATAATACACATGTGTGTACACACACAACACACATATCAGCTGCCTGGGCATCTCTGAGCCCAGTCAAGCAGACACATACATTTAACCATAGCACGTGGGCTGGAAACAATGAGCAGTGCCCTCACAGCATGGATTCAGCTACTTGCTTTTTTATTAGTCACACCTGACTAATCATTGTTAGTCTGAGAAATGGACACTGTTTTTTGTGTGTCTTTTTTAAAGAAGTTTTTTGTGAAGTTTCTTTAATCTCATCCTTGATAATTTTTTAAGTCCATTTAAAAATTTGAATGATGGGCCCACGCTTGTCATCAAAGTCACCATGCTAGTTTATTTTTGGCATCTGTTTCTCATTCATTTCTAATGTGAATTTTAGTCACAGCATTTCAGTTTTTTAATGGCATTGTTTTAACAATATTGGCCATATTATCATGTATTAGTATCTCCTCCATTTTAAAAATGCATAGAAGTAAACAGAAACTAGACATTTACAGATTTTGTACTCTATTTATCCACCCATCCATTCAACAAATAGCTATCATGTCATGCCCTGCAGATACAAAGATAAATAAAGCATAATTGCTATATTCAGGCAGCTAAAATATCTACTACTGACAGAAAAACAATGCTGATGACACTGGTGGTATGAGTTCCTGACCCATGTGTAGAAATACAGAAGCCTGATTCTGCACAAACAACAGCTGATTTTATTCTTCTTATTATTATTTTATTCCTATTTATTAATATAGCACAAATTTTGTGCTATGGAGTAAAAATAGACATTGCTCTCTAACGGCACTTCTAAATACTTCAGAATTAACTGCCTCTTTGAATCCTGTGCCCCAGCCAAGCCTTTTCAATGTCCCATCTACAAGATGTAAACACCCCCAGATTTATGACAACACAGGGTATCTCGCCATCCTGGTGTTTGTCTGAACCCACAGTTTTGATGCAGTTCAACAGCATTCATGGTAGGCTTGTGAGCCCCTATTCCAGTGACACTAAAGTGCTGTCTACTCTAGATATTTCCATTTGTTTATATGTGAAGCAGTGATAATGCTGCAGGCTGGGAACTGTGGAGCAGGAAGAGCAGTTTGAGAGATCCCAGGGCAGGACTCCTGGAATTCAGTCCCACATACACTTTGGAAGTTTATAATATAACATAGGTGATGCTTTTTAAGCGGCCTAGGATATAACAAGTGCTCGATTAATGCTAACTCACATTCTATCATGACTGCAATTAGAATTCTTACAACACATTCATGCCTGACACAAAGGCATGGCAGCTAATGAAGAGTAAATAATTAGTAAAGCAGAACCAGATGACACAAGCGTTATGTCTTCTGTTGTGGCCCACAGATCCCTAAGTTCCTGTTCTCCTTGCTCAGCCTCTGTTGCCCACACTGGAGATTCTTATTGGTCCAAATCCAGGCTCACTGATGGCCCTGCTGTCCCACCCTTCTTTTGCAGAGCCCACCCATTGAGTTTTTTTAAGTTTTTTGGGTTTTAATATTTTTAGTTCTAAATTTTTTGTTTGGTTTTTTCTCCACCTCTGAAACTTTTTAGTTTTTCATTTGTTTCCAGTTCATTTGCAGTCACCCCCTGAAATATTTTGAGGATGGGATAATTAAAGTAAGGGATAATTCTAACATCAGTCATCTCACTCTTGACATGTTGCCCTTGATTGATCGTCCTTTTCATTCGACTTCAGTCTTTCTCTTTCTTACGTGACATGTGACTTTCATGTCAAATCTGGACATGTTTGTGTTGTCTTCAGCAATGCAGTCGCTCAGTCATGTCTGACTCTTTGCGACCCCATGGACTGCACCCCATGGACTTACAGGCCTCCCTGTCCAACACCAACTCCCGGAGTCCACCCAAACTCATATCCATCGAGTCAGTGATGCTATCCAGCCATCTCATCCTCTGTCATCCCCTTCTCCTCCCACCTTCAATCTTTCCCAGCATCAGGGTCTTTTCCAGTGAGTCAGTTCTTCCCATCAGGTGGCCAAAGTATTGGAGTTTCAGCTTCAGCATCAGTCCTTCCAATGAATATTCAGGACTGATTTCCTTTAGGATGGACTAGTTGGATCTCCCCACATTCCAAGGGACTCTCAAGAGTCTTCTCCAATGCCACAGTTCAAAAGCATCAATTCTTTGGCACTCAGCCTTCTTTATAGACCAATTCTCACATCCATACATGACTACTGGAAAAACCATACTCTTCACTAGACAGACCTTTGTGTTATGTTATGAGAGTTCAGTCTTATTGGAACCTCTCCTTCAGCTGCCTATCTCCAGCATCATCTAGCTGGAGACTAGGACTGACAAGTGGGACACAGGTCTGCGTCCCCAAGCAGCCTCTGTTCACACAGTGGTGTTTGCAGTGGGAGGTGCTCCCTTCTGCAGGTAGCAGGGGACGCTCTGGCCAGCAGGTGTGCCTCAGAACTGTGCCTTTGTGCCCTGAGGGACCCCACAAATGTCAGGGTGCCTCCAGAAGGTGACTTGGCCTGTTCTGCTGTGTGTGGCAGCAGGCCCCACTTTCCCTGTGGTGTTGGGCTGCAGTGTGGCAGTCATGGTTGAAAAGCTACCTGTACTACCTGGCTGCCCTCCCCTATTTCTGAGCCTAGAGAGAACAGCCTTTGATCGAGGTTGCTTTTGTTCATTCCCATTGGTATTTCTTCAACTCTTATTCATTATTAAATAAAGCAGAAGGTGACCCAGGAAACTCACCACCACCCCCCCATCATTCCTTGTATCCTCAGCCCCTGACCTACCTAGCAGAGTCTTCTGATGTTTGCTTCTTGCTTAAACCCCATGGTCATACTTAGAGGGAAGAGCAGGAAGAGATATTTCTACTAAACCCTCCTTGAAGTAGAAGTCAAGAGAGAGAAATTTTAAAAGCATTAAAAACTAAATCCAATGCAGTGGCATTGGTGTTTGCATTACCATCTGACAGTTTTA
>SJYC01079636.1:0-10484 GCA_006408675.1 Madoqua kirkii | reverse complement strand
GAGGGAAGAGCAGGAAGAGATATTTCTACTAAACCCTCCTTGAAGTAGAAGTCAAGAGAGAGAAATTTTAAAAGCATTAAAAACTAAATCCAATGCAGTGGCATTGGTGTTTGCATTACCATCTGACAGTTTTAAATTGCTGATCCAGTTCACATAACTCAACCCAGAATTAATTATCATGTACCTAGGGAATGCAAACTCACCTAAATATTAGCTTTGACAAAAGGTAATTAGTCAGGCAAATTTAGCAGCACAACAGAATGGCTTTATTTCAAATTCAAAAAGTGATGATTTAAGAATTATCAGCTCTTTGGGATTAGAGGAATAATCAGAAACTGAAAGTTACCTCAAATATTCACAATTGTCATTAGTTTTCAAGTCTCACTCTGTTCAGTTCAGTTCAGTTCAGCTGCTCAGTTGTATCCGACTCTTTGCAACCCCATGAATCACAGCATGCCAGGCCTCCCTATCCATCACCAACTCCAAGAGTTCACTCAGACTCATATCCATCGAGTCCGTGATGCCATCCAGCCATTCATCCTCTGTCGTCCCCTTCTCCTCCTGCCCCCAATCCCTCCCAGCATCAAAGTCTTTTCCAATGAGTCAACTCTTCACATGAGGTGGCCAAAGTACTGGAGTTTCACCTTTAGCATCATTCCTTCCAAAGAAATCCCAGGGCTGATCTCCTTCAGAATGGACTGGTTGAATCTCTTTGCAGTCCAAGGGACTCTCAAGAGTCTTTTCCAACACCACAGTTCAAAAGCATCCATTCTTCAGTGCTCAGTCTTCTTCACAGTCCAACTCCCATATCACTTTAGCATCATTCCTTCCAAAGAAATCCCAGGGCTGATCTCCTTCAGAATGGACTGGTTGAATCTCTTTGCAGTCCAAGGGACTCTCAAGAGTCTTTTCCAACACCACAGTTCAAAAGCATCCATTCTTCAGTGCTCAGTCTTCTTCACAGTCCAACTCCCATATCCATACGTGACCACAGGAAAAACCATAGCCTTGACTAGATGGACCTTAGTCAGCAAAGTAATGTCTCTGCTTTTGAATATGCTATCTAGGTTGGTCATAACTTTTCTTACCAGGAGTAAGCGTCTTCTAATTTCATGGCTGCAGTCACCATCTGCAGTGATTTTCAAGCCTAAAAAAATAAAGTCTGACACTGTTTACACTGTTGCCCAATCTATTTCCCATGAAGTGATGGGACCAGTTTCCATGATCTTCGTTTTCTGAATGTTGAGCTTTAAGCCAACTTTTTCATTCTCCACTTTCACTTTCATCAGGAGGCTCTTTAGTTTCTCTTCACTTTCTGCCATAAGGGTGGTGTCATCTCCATATCTGAGGTTATTGATATTTCTCCCAGCAATCTTGATTCCAGCTTGTGTTTTTTCCAGCCCAGCATTTCTCATGATGTACTCTGCATAGAAGTTAAATAGTCAGGGTGATGATATACAGCATTGACATTCTCCTTTTCCTATTTGGAACCAGTCTGTTGTTCCATGTCCAGTCATATCTGTTGCTTCCTGACCTGCATATAGGTTTCTAAAGAGGCAGATCAGGCGGTCTGGTATTCCCATCTCTTTCAGAATTTTTCACAGTTTATTGTGATACACACAGTCAAAGGCTTTGGCATAGTCAATAAAGCAGAAATAGATATTTTTCTGGAACTCTCTTGCTTTTTTGATGATCCAGTGGATGTTGGCAATTTTATCTCTGGTTCCTCTGCCTTTTCTAAAAGCAGCTTGAACATCTGGAAGTTCACAGTTCACATATTGCTGAAGCCTGGCTTGGAGAATTTTGAGCATTATTTTACTTTCAAGTGGTCCTTAGGAAGCATCACTGTTCCGAGGTCCAGTCCCCACAGGATCCAGGGGAACCCTCAGGAGAAATGGTGTTGGCAAATGAATGAATGAATGAGAGAGGAAAGAATAGAAGCTGATATTCCTTGGTTTACACAGAAAGCTAATAAAGCCCCGAGACAGGGAACTTGCTCTTTCACGGAGGCCACAGATGCCCTCCTGGTCTCCCGAGGGAGTGAAGACACAGAGTGCCTCCCCATTCAGGTCTTAGAAGCCCAGGCAGATAAGTGAATGCAGAGAGCCTCTATGCCCCAAGGGATCTGCCTGAAAAAGAGAGTAAGAGAGAGAAAGAATAAAAGAAAAGAAAGACACAGGGAGACCAAGCTTCTTCAGTGAACGAGGTCTATAACTTTATTTTCAAAAGGGACTTTTACACCTTGACCTTTACATAGAGGGAAATGAAAGATGCAAGGTCCTGCAGAATCAGCCCAAACACTCCAGAAGTTTTGCCCTTATCAAAACCAGGATTTTTTCTGCATACCTTTCCCACAAATGATGTTGTGTACGTTATCTTCTGGGCTTGGAGGCCTGTGGTCATTTTATGACCCTCTTTTGATAAAGGCTTCTCAACTAGAAAACTTACTTTCCCTTGAAATGTTTTTTCTATATATTTCTAAAGTATTAAACAGGGTTACATTTCTCATGGAGTAAAGGTGCAGTGAGTTATAAGAAAGAACCAATTAGCTCCAAGGTCTAATGTGATTAATTTCAAGGCTGCACTTGTTTTTCTTACATTCCAACTATGTTGGCTATGTGCACTCCCAGGTGCACAGAGGATAAGAGATATCGGAACTTAGCAACAAGCATCGGCGCAATAATAAAATCCTATGCCGGCACTACTCTAATAACTTTTAACTCTTTGAAAGGCTATATGTTTTAGGCTTCCCATGCCTCTCACAGTTGAGAGGCTGTGAACAATCATATGCGTAGCTGCAGGAGTCTGGAATAACCTGCCAAGCAAGCTAGAATGCTAACAGAGGGGTTTTGATTTGAAATCTTCCTCCCATGTCCAGGAGACTTATTAGCTAGAGCCCTAATGTTGATTTTCTCCAGAGAAAGGTGGTCAGGGATAGCCCCCTGTTAATGTCAGGAGAGTTGGTGAAAGGCACAAAATAGTAAGACAGACAGATTCTGGTTTGGGGGCAGATGCTCGAGCTGGTCCAGGGAGTCCCTCAAATTCTGATCCACCTTTGCCAGTCAGATCTTCTCCGCATGACCTTTGTCATGGTTGGGATCTCCTGTGGTGGCTCCCGGCAACTATGAACAAAGTTAGTGGAGGTGATGGCATTCCAGTTGAGCTGTTTCAAATCCTGAAAGATGATGCTGTGAAAGTGCTGCACTCAATATGCCAGCAAATTTGGAAAACCTAGCAGTGGCCACAGGACTGGAAAAGGTCAGTTTTCATTCCAATCCCAAAGAAAGGCAGTGCCAAATAATGCTCAAACTACCACACAATTGCTCATCTTACACGCTAGTAAAGTAATGCTCAAAATTCTCCAACCCAGGCTTAAGCAATACGTGAACCGTGACTTCCAGATGTTAGATATGATTAAAGGGAAAAATTACAGCAAAGTGAGTGTCTTAGAAAGGTTATTAATTGTAATAAACAAACAAAAATGTTTGCTCTAGAGAGTGAGCCACACTCTGAAGCCAGGGTGGGCCCAGGGTAGGGGCCATACAGAGGGACCTGGTCTCCTGACCAGGCTGGAGACCGCTCTCCCTCAGTCCTGCACTGCAGACACCTGGTGTCAGCTGTGCAACGTGCCAGGCTGGTAGATTAACACCCAGAGAGTTTCAGGAATCCGTAAAAAATTACACTGTCCCCTATTAGCTGGCCTTCCAAGGAGGCAGGAAACCTAGCAGTGGCCACAGGACTGGAAAAGGTCAGTTTTCATTCCAATCCCAAAGAAAGGCAGTGCCAAATAATGCTCAAACTACCACACAATTGCTCATCTTACACGCTAGTAAAGTAATGCTCAAAATTCTCCAACCCAGGCTTAAGCAATACGTGAACCGTGACTTCCAGATGTTAGATATGATTAAAGGGAAAAATTACAGCAAAGTGAGTGTCTTAGAAAGGTTATTAATTGTAATAAACAAACAAAAATGTTTGCTCTAGAGAGTGAGCCACACTCTGAAGCCAGGGTGGGCCCAGGGTAGGGGCCATACAGAGGGACCTGGTCTCCTGACCAGGCTGGAGACCGCTCTCCCTCAGTCCTGCACTGCAGACACCTGGTGTCAGCTGTGCAACGTGCCAGGCTGGTAGATTAACACCCAGAGAGTTTCAGGAATCCGTAAAAAATTACACTGTCCCCTATTAGCTGGCCTTCCAAGGAGGCAGGAAGGAGATGGAGCAAAATGCAACCAACCAGCTACTATTTTGTCAAGAAGGGACAGGAAATACAATATTCACTGGAGAAGTAAAGAGTCCGCCCAAATTAGGAGCCATCCATTTCAAGAATCATTCTAGTGTGAGGTAAAATTTTACAGGCCTTTATTTCATTATGATCTGGGGTTTTGGCACATTAGACAGTGGCAGTGTGGAAGCCATATTTTGTGATGGGAAGTCACATATAAATATCACAATTGTAGTTTCTTCCTGTGGTATCGCAAGGCTCCCTGGACACTAAGATCTCTGGATCCTGGATATGTCTGGCACCCTTCTGACATTCCAGAGAGCTTAACCCAGGACTGCACATGGTCACCCTTACTTAACAGATGCATTGCAATGAAATAAAACTTGTGATTTGGCCATCCTCAAAACCACAAATTAAATTAACATTTCTAATAGCTGTCGTTTACCTTTCAAATTCTGCCAAGAACATGAAAGAGAAAATTAGTGACATTTTATTTTGATACCATAGCAGGCATTTTAGTAAAACCGTGTAACTAATTCATAGACTGACAATAAAATGTCCCTGACAAGTGTATTTTGTCTCAAAATATGGCAGAACTTGCTCATTTGCAGATGGACAGGCAGACCACCCATCTATACCCACAGCTTACTGCTTCTTTCCTCTCAAGACCATCAGTCATTCTTTCTCTGCAAGAAGTTTAGTTCAGTTTTATAACCAGAGAGGAGTTGAATAATTCTGTTCAAACCTGTTGTTCAAAAGAGAATAAAGCCTGAGGATCGCACCCTGAACCTGCCCTTCCTGAGACAGCAGGTGGAGAAGCCACACCTGTGACCTGACCCTTGAGTCCCAGAAGCGTGACAGTCACAGAGCTGCATCCCTCTCCGCCCCGCACCTGCCAGGCCTGAGGCTGCTCGGGGGACAAGGGGCCGGCTGCGTTCACACCGTCTTTCACTGGCTGACCTGTAGCCTTGGTCCAGTCACATCACATTCCGAGGACTCATACACTCTCACAGGAGAGAGACTCACTTTCCCGAGGACTCACAAGAGAACAGCCTTACAGGAAATAGCACTTGCCTGTGGAAGAACAGTCTCCCTTGTTTCCTCTGTCTTACTGAGCTCTAAGGTTGTTTACCAGTGGACCATGGTTCCAAGGGAGAAAAGGACGACATCACTTATAGTGTTCTCTCCAATATTGAAACATTATAATTTCATAAGCAATTCTACACCCACATATTGTACTGTCTAAACTAAATTGCTCAATGCAAGTAAATAGATCCTCATGTGTTATGAATACTCAGGCTTGTTTATCAAATACTCCAGCTTTCCCAATCATATATGTCCTGGTGTTAAACGGAAGAAGGTAAGTTTTCTGATGTAACTGTTTTGGTGACTGAGCATCCCCATTTTCAACAAGTTCAGAAGATTTTTTACCCTTGCTTTTTACACCCTCCCTATGGAGGTAAGACTGTACAGGCTACACTGTAAAGGCAAAATTGTCTGTGTGACCCAGGAGAAGGTCCTTACAGGAAATAGCATTTGCCTGTGGAAGAACAGTCCCCCTTGTTTCCTCTGTCTTACTGAGCTATGAGGATGTTTACCCTTGGACCATGGAATTTAGGGAATCAAAGCTGAGTGGCAGGGATCTGCTGTTCAGTGGCACAGGAGTCGGAGTGGGTGCTGAGGGAGGCTTTGCTTGTGGGCCCCTCCACCGTTTCTCCTCTGGTTCCATGTGCAGAGAGGAAGCTTCCTCCTTAGAATGTGAAGTTTGGCACAGCAGTCACTACCAAGCTATAATCTCTGCTGGTGGACCCTCTCTTCCTTTGGGCAGCCCAGATGACAATATGGATCTGGTGGTGCCTGGATGGGCAGAACTTAGATCATATGGGGCTGTGGCCACATCCTGTTAGGTCTCTGTAAATCACGTGGTACCCCATTGAGTTCAGACATCTGAGGGGTAAAAGTGTAAGAGTGTGAAACTCTGGGGCCCACCTCTCCTGTGAGGTACCATAGATTAACACCCAGAGAGTTTCAGGAATCCGTAAAAAATTACACTGTCCCCTATTAGCTGGCCTTCCAAGGAGGCAGGAAGGAGATGGAGCAAAATGCAACCAACCAGCTACTATTTTGTCAAGAAGGGACAGGAAATACAATATTCACTGGAGAAGTAAAGAGTCCGCCCAAATTAGGAGCCATCCATGTTCAAGAATCATTCTAGTGTGAGGTAAAATTTTTCAGGCCTTTATTTCATTATGATCTGGGGTTTTGGCACATTAGACAGTGGCAGTGTGGAAGCCATATTTTGTGATGGGAAGTCACATATAAATATCACAATTGTAGTTTCTTCCTGTGGTATCGCAAGGCTCCCTGGACACTAAGATCTCTGGATCCTGGATATGTCTGGCACCCTTCTGACATTCCAGAGAGCTTAACCCAGGACTGCACATGGTCACCCTTACTTAACAGATGCATTGCAATGAAATAAAACTTGTGATTTGGCCATCCTCAAAACCACAAATTAAATTAACATTTCTAATAGCTGTCGTTTACCTTTCAAATTCTGCCAAGAACATGAAAGAGAAAATTAGTGACATTTTATTTTGATACCATAGCAGGCATTTTAGTAAAACCGTGTAACTAATTCATAGACTGACAATAAAATGTCCCTGACAAGTGTATTTTGTCTCAAAATATGGCAGAACTTGCTCATTTGCAGATGGACAGGCAGACCACCCATCTATACCCACAGCTTACTGCTTCTTTCCTCTCAAGACCATCAGTCATTCTTTCTCTGCAAGAAGTTTAGTTCAGTTTTATAACCAGAGAGGAGTTGAATAATTCTGTTCAAACCTGTTGTTCAAAAGAGAATAAAGCCTGAGGATCGCACCCTGAACCTGCCCTTCCTGAGACAGCAGGTGGAGAAGCCACACCTGTGACCTGACCCTTGAGTCCCAGAAGCGTGACAGTCACAGAGCTGCATCCCTCTCCGCCCCGCACCTGCCAGGCCTGAGGCTGCTCGGGGGACAAGGGGCCGGCTGCGTTCACACCGTCTTTCACTGGCTGACCTGTAGCCTTGGTCCAGTCACATCACATTCCGAGGACTCATACACTCTCACAGGAGAGAGACTCACTTTCCCGAGGACTCACAAGAGAACAGCCTTACAGGAAATAGCACTTGCCTGTGGAAGAACAGTCTCCCTTGTTTCCTCTGTCTTACTGAGCTCTAAGGTTGTTTACCAGTGGACCATGGTTCCAAGGGAGAAAAGGACGACATCACTTATAGTGTTCTCTCCAATATGGAAACATTATAATTTCATAAGCAATTCTACACCCACATATTGTACTGTCTAAACTAAATTGCTCAATGCAAGTAAATAGATCCTCATGTGTTATGAATACTCAAGCTTGTTTATCAAATACTCCAGCTTTCCCAATCATATATGTCCTGGTGTTAAACGGAAGAAGGTAAGTTTTCTGATGTAACTGTTTTGGTGACTGAGCATCCCCATTTTCAACAAGTTCAGAAGATTTTTTACCCTTGCTTTTTACACCCTCCCTATGGAGGTAAGACTGTACAGGCTACACTGTAAAGGCAAAATTGTCTGTGTGACCCAGGAGAAGGTCCTTACAGGAAATAGCATTTGCCTGTGGAAGAACAGTCCCCCTTGTTTCCTCTGTCTTACTGAGCTATGAGGATGTTTACCCTTGGACCATGGAATTTAGGGAATCAAAGCTGAGTGGCAGGGATCTGCTGTTCAGTGGCACAGGAGTCGGAGTGGGTGCTGAGGGAGGCTTTGCTTGTGGGCCCCTCCACCGTTTCTCCTCTGGTTCCATGTGCAGAGAGGAAGCTTCCTCCTTAGAATGTGAAGTTTGGCACAGCAGTCACTACCAAGCTATAATCTCTGCTGGTGGACCCTCTCTTCCTTTGGGCAGCCCAGATGACAATATGGATCTGGTGGTGCCTGGATGGGCAGAACTTAGATCATATGGGGCTGTGGCCACATCCTGTTAGGTCTCTGTAAATCACGTGGTACCCCATTGAGTTCAGACATCTGAGGGGTAAAAGTGTAAGAGTGTGAAACTCTGGGGCCCACCTCTCCTGTGAGGTACCTTGCACTCATCACAGTTCACGTGTCATTCATCATCAGTCATCTCCTCTTCCTATCCTCCTCCCTCTGGATTCCCAAGCTCCACCACCAGCCCCAAGCTCTGCATCATAGCGATTCACACTGAGCAGCCATCCTGACTCTGGGAGATGTTATTCTTCCTTTGGAGTTAGATACTGCTTTCCAAATCCATGAGAATTCTATAAAAGCACGTAAGATATTTTCTTCAACTTCAACTCGACCATCTGACCATAAAGAGTGAAAATCAGCATCAACCAATTAAAAACACAAAATAAAATGAATGTGAAGCTAACTGCAGGGCATTTGACACTCAGGTTTTTGTTTTCAAAGCATGCGGGAGCAGTGCCTCCATATCTTTGTATAAAGATACGTGACCATGGAATTAAAGAGGCACACAAAACCAGGTTTCCTATTACAGTGTGGAGATGCGTCGGCAGAATTCCCTGACAGGCAGAAGCGTTCTGAATAGTGAAAAGTGCTTCAGCACCGTGCCGGACATTTCTCTGCTTCCACATCTCAGGACTCTTCCGGACAATTTAGAGCCATTCATAGAGATGCAGAGTAGTCTTGCTACTGGATGTCAGTGGGAAATAAACAAAAGGGAAACTTGGCTGGTATGTGAAGTGCAACTGAAAGTATAAACATTTCAAATGTAAGTACAAAAGGGTGGTATTCAAACTGATATAGAAACACACGTTTAACTAAAGGATTTCTTCAAGTATGCTGGATGTAGGTCTGAGGTTTTTTGTTTGTTTGTTTTTTGGTATGTTTGTTTGTTTGTTTTTACTGAAAGTTTGAGAATCTTTGCTTTTAAAGTTTCCTATACATCAAAATCAAAATAAAACTTACCCCAGAGTTGAGCGTGAATTAACAAGAAGAGATCTTTGGGGTAACGTGTAAATCCCTCCAGGTGAGAGAGGCAGATGTGGAAGGTGAAGTTTTCTGAAGTGAGATGATATATTGATTAACTACGTGGGGGAATCCTTACACAATGTATATAGATGCAGACCATCATGACGCACACTTTGTTATCACATTTCAATAAAGTTGAAATAAAGCAAAATCACTGCTTTACAAGTTGATTTACAGTCAGTGTCAGTGTCCCCACTCATGCCTGTGCTTTAAGCACTGTGTGTACTCATGGACAGTGGGTCCTGAACAGTGCAGATGTTCACACGCTGATTCCAGTCGGATCCCACAATCAGAAGCACTCTTATTATACCACCTGTATATATCCAGTGCATTACCCCAGGACATATCCTTCTCTGCTGTTGATTTTCAGTTCAGTCGCTCAGTCGTGTCCGGCTCTTTGCGACCCCATGAATCGCAGCATGCCAGGCCTCCCTGTCCAACACTAACTCCTGGAGTTCACTCAGACTCACGTTCATTGAGTCAGTGATGCCATCCAGCCATTTCATCCTCACTCGGCCCCTTCTCCTCCTGCCCCCAATCCCTCCCAGCATCAAAGTCTTTCCCAATGAGTCAACTCTTTGCATGAGGTGGCCAAAGTACTGGAGTTTCAGCTTTAGCATCATTCCTTCCAAAGAAATCCCAGAGCTGATCTCCTTCAGAATGGACTGGTTGAATCTCCTTGCAGTCCAAGGAACTCTCAAGAGTCTTCTCCAACACCACAATTCAAAAGCATCAATTCTTCAGCACTCAGCTTTCTTCACAGTCCAACTCTCACATCCACAAATGACCACAGGAAAAACCATAGCCTTGACTAGACAGACCTTAGACGGACCTTAGTCAGCAAAGTAATGTCTCTGCTTTTGAATATGCTATCTAGGTTGGTTATAACTTTTCTTCCAAGGAGTAAGCGTCTTTTAATTTTATGGCTGCAGTTACCATCTGCAGTGATTTTGGAGCCCCCCAAAATAAAGTATGACACTGTTTCCCCATCTATTTCCCATGAAATGATGGGACCACATGCCGTGATCTTCGTTTTCTGAATGTTGAGCATTAAGTCAACTTTTTCACTCTCCTCTTTCACTTTCATCAGGAGGCTCTTTAGTTCCTCTTCACTTTCTGCCATAAGGATGGTGTCATCTCCATATCTGAGGTTATTGATATTTTTCCTGGCAATCTTGATTCTAGCTTGTGCTTCTTCTAGTCCAGCGTTTCTCATGATGTACTCT
>SJYC01079635.1:0-112987 GCA_006408675.1 Madoqua kirkii | reverse complement strand
GGGATCTTCCCAACCCAGGGATTGAACCCAGGTCTCCTGTTTTGCAGGCAGATACTTTATCCTCTAAGTTTGTACAAAAATTAAACATTTTAAATGTACAGTTTGATTTTTCAGGTAAGTAAATTACTGTGTGAAAACCCAACCAAGGCAGGCAATTAATTATAGCTCCAGTAGCAACCTGGTTCCACGTAAGGACCAAATAAGTACCATTCTGATTAAGCATAATTGTTTGGCATGCCTAGAATGATCATAATTAATTTTTATCTTGCTTAATTCTTAAAATTTTCACTTTGTAATGAAATGACTCAAGGGAGACAAAAGGGAGAAGCAAGTGGGAATGGAGGAGTATGTTATTTTTCTGGACAGAGTCTTAACTGATACTGAGACTTATGTCACTGATCTTGTAGTAAGATTACTGATAGGTATTGATCTAGTATTGAGTGGGGCTGTCTACCTAACCGTTTAAGCACTTTTCCCAAGTGTAGAGTGACTCTAGGAACAGTAGTTGACTGCTTAGTTTCTGTGGTTTTATTGGTACTCTTGTCCTTGGAACCAGAAAAAAATTATCCAGTTACATTGTTAAAAGTCATAAAAGCATAATGAGAGAAGCGAAATACTCTTTAGCTTGCACCTGTTATTTCAAATACTATCTTGATCTCCAAATTTTTTTGCTACATGGCTATAGATACGCACACACACAGCATGTACAGAATCAAAAAGCAGTCTTTCCTGCTAACAATTTGACATGGTATTTGAGAACAAATTCAAATGTTATATCTTTTTGAGAGGAGGAGTACATACTACTGAGAAGTTGAACTCAAAAAGGAACTTTTGAAGCTGAGCTATTAAAGCCAAGAACAGTCTAGAGAGATCATTTGAAATTTAGAATGTGGTCATTATTGATCCACATCTATAAAACAGTGTCTACTGGAATAGGCAGAAGGTACAATGAAATGTATAACAGTGACTTATCCTTTATTTAAAAACCAAAAGGCAAAAATTCTTCTTTTTTTCTTTTGAGACTGAATATGTGTTTGATTTTCAGTCAACTTTGTCTTGAGATAAGTGTACAGTGGAAAGTTAAGTTAACTGAGCTATGTACTTCAATACTTTTGGAATTTCAGAGACGCTGCCTATGGAAGTTGCAATTTCTTCATTACACTTCTTGACTGTTTTTATGCAGTAAAGAAGGTAAGTGACTCATCGGATGAGCCTAGTGTTGTGCTGGAGAACTTAAATACCATGCAAGGAAGACAGGCCTTCTCCAAAGAACTTCTAAGATGTGTATGACGTCAGAGGTGTCCCATTTCCCTGCCAACGTTAGAATGACACTAAACTAGAAAACAGATTATTCTGAATCTGAGTGCTTCTCTGTGTGAGGTGGGTGAAAAGCCACTTGAACAGAGGGGACATTAAGAAACAGTTATGTAATTAGGTTCTAAATTCAGAATTGGTTTTGAATGCATTGTGATGTCAAAGAAAAACAAAAAGTAAATTACTGGTTTCTGAATTCTCTTTGATTTAGGTATTTTATGAGTCTGATTGCCACCAGTTCTGTTTACAACAGATATTTCTGTAACACACTGTTAAACACTTTGTTTTTTGTATCTTGAAGAATTCAACTTCTAGTTCAACAGAAGTATTTGAATAGCCCATCAGTTTGTTACTAGCTTTTATATAAAAAACTAAGTAGGTCGTTACTGCTTTCTCAAAGCTATTTAAAAATAACTCCTGTGTTTTATAACAAGGGCTACTTGCTGTCTTTGACTTCAGGGGATAGCTTCCTATCGCATTCTAAATGAATAGGGTCTCCTGGAATCAGGTGATGCAGCAGGCCCTGGTTATAACACTCACTCCCTCCAGTGTAGTTTTTGAATATCAGGACAGTGCAAGAAACTAAAATTGTTAATCAGTAGCCCTTGGATCAAATAAGCATTCAACAACATCTAAAGTTTTGTGTGACTTGTATTTTCAGAGGGAGAAGGAACCCAAGTTTACTGTCTTGTATGATGAAACATGGTGGCTTCTGAGAATTTTGACAGAAATTTTATGGGTTAAGCTGAGAGACATAGTTAGTATACAGATTCAGAGGTTAATTAGTATACCTTTTGTCCCTGTCTCTTATACACATCTCCCTGTCTTCACAACTAGAAAAAAGCCCGAGCATAGCAGTGAAGACCCAGCACAGCCAAAAAAATTTAAAAAAAAGTTTTTTTAACGCTATACTTCTCACCACAAAAGGTTGCAAAAAGTTGTTGGTCAGAGCTCTTATTGTAAGCAACAGAAACCAGCTATGCCAGCAGATCTAAACAAAAGAGAAATTCACTGAGAGGATGCTGAGTGACTCGTAGGATCCTTGGGAAAGCTAGAGAACCAGGCTCAGCTGACTGGCTAAAAATTGTACAAAACTTAGTTTAGGCACTTAATGGGCAGTAGGTATAGATGACCCCTCCCAGTTACAGTTACAGTCTTTGCCAGTTGGACCCTAGGAAATTGCTAATACAGGCAGGCATACTTGTCCTTGATCCTAGAATCTGAGGACTCCCTTCTCTCCATCCCACAATCTTATATATTCAAGAAAAAAAAAGAAAAAGAAACACTTATGAAGGCTTTGGCCATGATCTACTATAACATTGACTTTGTGGTTTTTTTAAAATCAGGTGTTATATACAAAGTTTAATCAGCTGTAACTATAGGTCAAAGATTGCTTTTTTTCATACTGCATTTTAATGTTTTTTGAGATAGCAGCTTCTGATTTTTCCATTTCAGTGACTGATTTTGAATATTATTGTTTGAAATATTTATAAATATAATTATATCTTGATTTTAGTGCTACTTTTAAAAAATACTACTCTAATAAGATCTCCTTATGAAATTCAAAGACTAGAAATCCCCTGCTGACTGATAACTTTTTACTGTTATTTAGGTATTTTATGAGTCTGATTGCCACCAGTTCTGTTTACAACAGATATTTCTGTAACACACTGTTAAACACTTTGTTTTTTGTATCTTGAAGAATTCAACTTCTAGTTCAACAGAAGTATTTGAATAGCCCATCAGTTTGTTACTAGCTTTTATATAAAAAACTAAGTAGGTCGTTACTGCTTTCTCAAAGCTATTTAAAAATAACTCCTGTGTTTTATAACAAGGGCTACTTGCTGTCTTTGACTTCAGGGGATAGCTTCCTATCGCATTCTAAATGAATAGGGTCTCCTGGAATCAGGTGATGCAGCAGGCCCTGGTTATAACACTCACTCCCTCCAGTGTAGTTTTTGAATATCAGGACAGTGCAAGAAACTAAAATTGTTAATCAGTAGCCCTTGGATCAAATAAGCATTCAACAACATCTAAAGTTTTGTGTGACTTGTATTTTCAGAGGGAGAAGGAACCCAAGTTTACTGTCTTGTATGATGAAACATGGTGGCTTTCTGAGAATTTTGACAGAAATTTTATGGGTTAAGCTGAGAGACATAGTTAGTATACAGATTCAGAGGTTAATTAGTATACCTTTTGTCCTGTAATAAGGCAGTGAGGATGGACCTTAATTTGGGGGATTTGAGTCCAGCGACTTTGTGGTATAAGGAGCTGATGGAGTTTGCCATACACTCTGAGATAGTTCCATGAGGCCTCAATTTAGGCACTTAATGGGCAGTAGGTATAGATGACCCCTCCCAGTTACAGTTACAGTCTTTGCCAGTTGGACCCTAGGAAATTGCTAATACAGGCAGGCATACTTGTCCTTGATCCTAGAATCTGAGGACTCCCTTCTCTCCATCCCACAATCTTATATATTCGAGAAAAAAAAAGAAAAAGAAACACTTATGAAGGCTTTGGCCATGATCTACTATAACATTGACTTTGTGGTTTTTTAAAATCAGGTGTTATATACAAAGTTTAATCAGCTGTAACTATAGGTCAAAGATTGCTTTTTTTCATACTGCATTTTAATGTTTTTTGAGATAGCAGCTTCTGATTTTTCCATTTCAGTGACTGATTTTGAATATTATTGTTTGAAATATTTATAAATATAATTATATCTTGATTTTAGTGCTACTTTTAAAAAATACTACTCTAATAAGATCTCCTTATGAAATTCAAAGACTAGAAATCCCCTGCTGACTGATAACTTTTCATTGTATCTTTCTGTTAGGAACAACTCTAGTCCAAATATGATAGATGTTGTTTCAAATTCAAAAGAAAATTCATCTTAGATTTGGTCTTGGAATTAGGATTTAAACAACTGTATTTTTGTTGTTATTTGGTATTGTAGCCTTATTTCTCATTTATATTTCAGTAGTTTATATTTTGCAGACTAGTTTTGCAAAATCACCCCTTTTCAACCAAGAATAACTTCTTGAGCAAGAATTGTTACTTACATACAGTCTGTCTTAGTAAGCAGGGAGAAAGATTGTCAGAAGCCACCAGATTGTCCTTGTCTCAGAAAATAGTTACTCTGCTTTCTTTGCTTAGCGTACTCTTCTTACTGCAACTCAGAGTGAGGCTACAGAAAGGAAAATTCATACATTTTTTCCTTATTGAAAAAAAATTTTTCCCTCAAAAAAATTGAATTTTAGTGTTTGTCTCAGGGCTATCTTTAGTATAGGAAATACTAATCTTTTAATTCAAGACTGTTCAGAAGAGTTGGAAAGTAAAGATATGTATAAAATGTGAGATTTGTTTGATATAAACTAACCCATGGTTTCTTCCCATTGTTATTAATTGTTTAGCAACCATTGAGTTATGCATTATATTTGAAGCCTGAATGGTGTTCATCTAGTAAACTAGTGTTGCTGTTGTTGCTAAGTCACTTCAGTTGTGTCCAATTCTTTGTGAACCCATAGACAGCAGCCCACCAGGCTCCCCTGTCCCTGAGATTCTCCAGGCAAGAACACTGGAGTGGGTTGCCATTTCCTTCTCCAATGCATGAAAGTGAAAAGTGAAAGAGAAGTTGCTCAGTCGTGTCTGACTCTTAGCAACCCCATGGACTGCAGCTTACCAGGCTCCTCCATCCATGGGATTTTCCAGGCAAGAGTACTGGAGTGGGGTGCCATCGCCTTGATTACTTTGAAGGCTTGATAATTTAGATCTTGCATGGATAGGATGATTAATGAAAGAAAATGAAAAAGAAAATCTCATTAAAATATATATTGTTGTAACTGATGTTTCTGATGATAGAAGCATTTAAAAGACATAGTCCACCTCCTTTGAAAGCTCTTCCATGGAACATAATCTAAATACAATGCTTTTCAAGGGTGCCTTCTGATACTCACTATTAAGAATTTGTATTAAAAATTGTGTCCTCATTTGCATCTTTATTTTTAAAAAGCTTTCCTTTGGATTTTAGGCAATGCAGTATGGCTTCTTTAATTTCAACTCATTTAACCTGGATGAATATGAATACTATGAAGTAAGTTTTCAAGGATATTGTTTTTAACTCTTTTTTATATATGTTTTACTTCCAGAAGTCATATTCTTTTTTTTAATAAGTATTGACTTCTATAGAGTGAATTAAATGAGAAAATGTTTATGAAATCCTTAGCATAGAATCTAATGAAATGAATAGCCAGTATACATCTGATTACCTCTGGAAAACATGTATTTTTGTCAGAACCTTTTGTTTATATGAGGTCAAGACATTTTTGGATGCAGATTACAAAAAGTAAACATAAATGGCTTAAATAAAATGGGGAAATTTATTGGTTTACATAAACAAAAAGTCCAGGAGCAAGGGTAACTTCATGCATACCAGATTCAGTCATTCAAACACTTACCAGAAACTGAGCTGGAACCAGTTTTGTTCTAAGGCCAGTTCTCCCCAGTTCTTATTTATAAGAAGCAACTATATAAGAATTTTCCTGGGTAAAATAACCGAATTACTTAGGTATAGTTTGAATAGCAGCAGCAGTCAGCTGTATTTTCCAAAGGCTACTGTAGCCCACTCCGCCTCCCCCCCACACAAAAAGCTATTCAGTGAAAGTTATTAGGACCAAAAGTTAACTATAATGTCCGTTGGATAAAGATGGCTGCCAACAGCTTTGATTTACCCTTTTGATTTACTTAGCTTACTGGAAAAGAATGTTGTTCATAGCTCCAGCGGAAGACTCACCGGTTCCTCTCATTGGCTTAGATCATGTTTCTGCCCCTGAACCAACCTGTGATTTTGGTGAGGGTAGTGGATGGGTGGGTGCAGAATACTTCGGTCATCCCAGGAGCTGAAATTGGGTCAGCCCTATCAAATCATACAGACCAAAAAGAAGGGTGGTACACAGAGAGAAGGAAGACAGGCAAAACCACAGATGTCCTTTATGTTTTTTTAAGGTAGTGTATTTTTTTTTTAAGAAAGAGTAATTTGATTCTCCCATTCTACCCTCCAAGTAGATAACGAGAAAGATGTTACACTAAATGTCTTTTTCAGCCAAGAATACTTGTGGAATCTTGGTTTGTTTTTGTTTTTCTATCCTGCTGCAGTTATCTTAAGCAGACAATCTCACTAATAATGGAGTGATTCCACAGACAACACTGTATTCAGCAGCACCTTAAATCCTCAGATAACTATTCTTTCACAGTTTCTAAAGTAGCTGTTATTTTAAACCCCTAGGTATAATTGAACTATTTTCTTGATGAATTGGGTTAATAGGTACTGCTGGTCATTATTGTGATGGACCAAAGATGTAAAAGCATGCTGTGTGATTCATTAGGCCAACTCTGCCTTTACTTCTCTGTAATAGCTGTATGTTTATAAAGTACAATATACATTTACCATCTTAATTACTGAATATAGTTGAATTATTAACACCATATTTTGTACTTCCCCTTATGAAAATTGAGCGACTTTCACTTTATCAAAATTAAACATTTAAAATAAAATATACTTTCTCTTTTTAGATAAGCAAAACTAATAAAAACACCGGTTAGTGTTCCCTCAGTGTTACTTGTTTTTTACTAAGGAGTAATTAGTAGTGCTAATTAGCTTCCTTCTCACCAGTGCAGAAATTGCAGCATTGCTGTGGAGTAGTATGGTCACCAGCAAATGTCATTTACTTAGAGAGAAATTACATTGAGACACGGGGAACTGTTAAGTAGCTACAGACCGTAATGGTAGCTTTGTTTAGTTTCTATGAAAGTGAAAGTCGCTCAGTCATGTTCGACTCTGTGAGTCCATGGAGTTCTCCAGGCCACTGGAGTGGGTAGCCATTCCCTTCTCCAGGGAATCTTCCTAACCCAGGGATCAAACCCAGCTCTCCTGCATTGCAGGCTGGCTCTTTACCAGCTGAGCCACCAGGGAAGCCCTTAGTCTCTATATTTAGAAATTTTGGATTGGTGGTTTTCATTGATTCCATGATGCCCAATTTTTTCCTGTTTTGATTTTTCTGAAATCAGGATGCATCTTACAGTATATGATACCTGTGATTCAATGAAATCTAATCACACATTTCTCATTTTAAGACTCTGATTTTACTTCAAAGTCAGAACATCTGGCAATGCTTGTCCTCATTTTTACTTACATCTTTTAACCTGAAATGAACATGGCTCATCAGTTCCCTTGACTTATAACTAGTCAGGTAAATCAGTTTTGGGTTACTTGCCTGACCTATAGATCTTAAAGCAACTCTTGATTTTTTTTCTTACCTATTCTTAGGTAGACGAAAACATACTCCAGTTGTAAAGCTGATGTGTTCATGTTCTCTCCTTCCCCACTATCACCTGTCTCCTACTTTCTGCTTAAGTCTTTTTGTGGCCATCTCTATTGTTATTAAATTTGTACTTTATCATAGAATAATTGTGTAATTCAATCTAAAAGACTTAATAACAGGAAGTAAAGTATTTCAAATTTCAGTTTAGATGTGATCTGCGTATTCTTGTGATTTTAAGTTTTCTGGTGAATTTTAGTAAAAAATTTTAATTGATTTCTCTAATTAAGTAGGCAGCAAAATGATGGAAAGGTGCCTCTGTAGAAATATAAGGTAAATATTGAGAAACAAGGACCCTAAATTGATTTTTTTTTTCTTCTTTAAGAAGTCATGATTGCTCACATCAGAAGCCAATTAGTAATTCAGGAAAACAGGGAAGTTTCCATATCCCTTATGATAGAAAACTTGATTTTCTTACTGATTAGCAGCAACTTGGATAAAATAAAGTATTTAGGCATAGTCTGGATAACAGCAGCAGTCAGCTGTATTTTCCAGAGGCTGATTATTGTAGGAAAAAAAATGCTGTTAAGTGAAAGTTATTAGGACCAGAAGTGTAACTAACTATAGTTGTCTCTTGGTATCCAGGGGGGATTGGTCCCAGGATCCACTGTTGGTATGAGAATCCACAGATGTTCAAGTCTCATAGTCGGCCTTCCAAATCAACAGATGCAAAACCCACAGATATTGAGGGCTGACTATTCCCTTGGAGTATTCATAACAGGATAAATTTTAGTTTCCTGTCTCATGGTCATTTGTAAACAGCTTTTGTGCTAAAGGAAATGGATTTGAAGTCCTTAAGATACTCACTATTGAAAGGGACATGGAGAGAAGATTAAATATAAAAATGAATTCTGTTCTTCCCTTTACAGAAAGCAGAAAATGGAGATTAAATTGGATAATACCAGACCGATTTCTTGCCTTCTGTGGACCTCATTCAAGAACCAGACTTGAAAGTGGTATGCAAAAATATGAGACTAGTATAGTTTTGTTATTAAAAGTATCCATCCAGTATTTTCTTTCAAGAGGCCAAAGCTCTGCTCTCTTAATTAAGTGTACTCTTGAACATTTTATCTCATCATTCTGCCTGGATTTTAATTTTTTAATTTATTTTTTTCATAGTTATAATCAAATTGGTATTCAATCTCCAGTCCAGATACTGTTTCCATGTAGTTACAAGTGATACTGTTATCCATTGTTTTCTTCCTGCATTTTACAACATCTGGTGAATTTCTTTATGTAGGTTACCATCAGCATTCTCCTGAGGCTTATATTCCATATTTTAAGAATCACAACGTTACTACAGTTATTCGTCTGAATAAAAGGATGTATGATGCCAAACGCTTCACAAATGCTGGTTTCGATCACTATGATCTTTTCTTTGCGGATGGCAGCACCCCTACTGATGCCATCGTTAAAGAATTTCTGGATATTTGTGAAAATGCAGAGGGTGCCATTGCAGTACACTGTAAAGGTATGTTTCTAGTGTTGGTTAAAGAGTGGTGGACATGTATAAATGTGTGTATAGAAACACACCATACTCATTTAGATTATATGCAAGGACACATGAAAATGCCTTTGTTTTAAAGAGTACTTTTTTTTCCTTTTGTGGTTTGCTTTTTTTCTTAAAACTACTTTATTGAGGTCTTGGCATAAAAAAGCTGTACATATAAAGAATGCCTTTATTTATTTATTTTGGCTGCTCTAGGTCTTTGTTGCAGTGTGCAGGCTTCTCTCTAGTTGTGGCGTGTGGGTTCTCTAGTTGTGTTGTGCAGGCTATGGAGCTCACAGGCCCAGTAGTTGTGGCTTGTGAACTTAGTTACCCTGTGACATGTAGGATCTTAGTTCTCCAACCAAGGATCAAACCCACATACCCTGCATTGGAAAGTGGATTCTTAACTACTGGATGACCGAGAAGGCCCAGAGAATGCTTTTAAATACCCAGTTTCATATGGAAAGTATAATAAATTAAGTTGTATTCATAGGTAACCCTACAAAGGCTTATCACATTCATTTATTCATTAAATTTCCATTCGGTGCCTGCTTTGGTAGATTCTGGCATATGTCAGTGAGCAGAGCAAACTCCAGAAGCTTATCTTTTGGACTTTGTTTTCCAACAAGTTGCTAGATTTTCAATAACTAGAACAGTGCCTGTTGCTTAATAAGTATTTATTGAACGAGTGTGTGGATATACTAGGATTTATTAAACTTTTCTTTTTTGGTTATTCAACTAAGAAGACAAGGAATATATTTTTGTTAAGAAAAATCCAACATTGGAGAAAAGAAAAACTAAATAGCAAACCATGGAGCATACAAGAAATCTAATTACTGGAGTTCCCACATTACTAGATTCAAATTTTCAGTTCAGTTTTCACCAAAAAATCTCAAGGACTGCCAAAAAACATGAAAGGATAGCTCATTCAAAGGAAAAAATGAATCAACGGAAACTGTCTCAAAGAAAGACCAGAGAGGTGAACTTATTAGACAAAGATGTTAAAACAACTGTATTTTTTTGATGTTGTTGCCACATGGCATGGGAATATCCTGGACCAGGGATTGAACCTATGCCCCCTGCAGTAGAAGCATGGAGTCTTAACCAGTGGACTGCCGGAGAACTCCTAAAACAACTGTCTTAAAGGTGCTCAAAGAGGTAAAAGAAAATGTGCACAAAGTCAAGAAAACAATGTATGAATCAAATTAAAATATCAACAGGAGAGACAAAGCATTAAAAGGAAAAAGGAAATTCTGGAACTGAAATGAAAAATTTGCTGATGAGATTCACAAGCAGACATAAGCAGGCAGAAGGAAGAATCAGCAAACTTAAAGACAGAATAATTGAAATGATCAGGTCTGAGGAAAGTGAAAGTGAAGTCTCTCAGTCGTGTCCGACTCTTTGCGACCCCACGGACTGTAGCCTATCAGGGTCCTCTGTCCGTGGGATTCTCCAGGCAAGAATACTGGAGTGGGTTGCCATTTCCTTCTCCAGGGAATCTTCCCAACCCGGGGATCAAACCCAGCTCTCCTGCATTGCAGGCATACGCTTTACCATCTGAGCCACCAAGGAAGCCCCTAGGTCTGAAGAACAACACCAAAAAAAGACTGAAATGGGACCCAAGCCTAAGGGAACTCAGACACCATGAAGTAAGCCAGTGTATGGATTTTGGGAATCCCAGAGGGACAAAAGAGAAGCAGGGAGATTGTTTGAAGAATTAATGGCTGCTGCTGCTAAGTTGCTTCAGTCGTGTCCGACTCTGTGCAACCCCCCATAGATGGCAGCCCACCAAGCTCTGCCATCCCAGGGATTCTCCAGGCAAGAACACTGGAGTGGGTTGCCATTTCCTTCTCCAGTGCATGAAAGTGAAAAGTGAAAGGCTGAGAACTTCCCAAATGTGATTCAAGACATGAATGTAAACACCAGAAAGCCCAACAAACTCCAAGCATGAAAAACTCAGACCTACATCAAGATGCAGTCAGTCAGTCAATGTAAAGCCGGAGACAAAGAGAATGCTGAAAGTAACAGAAGACAATCAGCTTATGACATGCAAGGGATCCCAGTAAGATTATCAGTATATTTCCCATCAGAGACTTTGGAGGCCAGAGGGCAGTAGGTTGCTATGTTTTAAGTGCTGAAGGAAAAAGAGTGTCAACCATAAATCCTATGTCTGGCACAACTGTCCTTCAAAAATGATGGAGAATTTAAGATATCCCTAGATCACTAAAAGCTGAGGGAATTTGCTGCCACTAGGCTTGCCTTGTAGGAAATGGTAAAGGTTGAATGAAAGGACTCTAGACAGTCACTCAGGGCTGTATAAAGAAATTAAAATCTCTGTGAAAGTAAGTACGTGAACAGTTATAAAAGCTATTACTATTGTCAGTTTGGTTGTAAACGCTCCAATCAAAAGATAGAAATTGGAAGAATGGCTTAAAAAAATAATCTAGCTATATGCTACCTAAAAGACACTAAGTTTAGATCCAGAGACACAAAAAGGTTGAACATGAAAGGATGAAAAATTTCGTGTAGGTTGTAACCAAAAGAGAGAGGTGATTGTCAGACAAAATAGACTTTAAATCAAGAAAGATTACAAAAGACAAGAACGTTATATATTCATAAAGGTTTCAAGAGAGCAAGAATATATATATATATGTATAACAATTATAAACTTTTTACATGCCTAATAAAAGATGTTCAAAATACAGAGTTGAAGGAAAAAACAGTTGTAATAGTTGGAAATTTAAATATCCCATCTTCAACAATGGTTGGGACAGTCAGAAGATAAGGAAATAGAGGACTTGAACAGCACAGCAAACCATCTGTATTTAACAGACTTACACAGAACTCTTTGGCCACCAACCAACAAAGTATAATTTGTCTCAAGTATACTTGGGACATAGTAGTAGTGATTGCACAGCAATGTTAATTTGTTAATGGTGCTGTCTCTGCATTTTAAAATGGTTACAATGATCAACAGAAACTGACCCCAAAGAGACATAGATCTTTGAATTAAAAAATGTGAAATGACTGTCTTAAAAATGCTCCATGAGCTCCTTTGCTTAGGTCTGTGGCGCCGGCAGGATGGACAAGTGTTGCAGTCTTCATACTGCTGGGAAGCTCCATAGCCATCACAAGTGGCATGATAGACAGTCCAAGAAAGCCTGTTAGGACCGAAGGCCAGTCCTTTTGGAAGCACTTCTCGTGCAAAGGGAATTGTGACAGAAGAAGTAGGGTTTGAAGCCAGACAGCCAAATTCTGCCATCAGGAAGTGTATCAGGTTTAGCGAATCAAGAAAGACAAAGTACTCACAGCCTTTGTTGTTTGAATGTTTCTGAGGAAAATGATGACGTTCTGGTTGTTGGATTTGGTTGCAAAGGTCATGCTGTTGGTGATATTCCTGGAATCTGCTTTAAGGTTGTCAGAGTAGCCAGTGTCTCTCTTTTGGTGTTATACAAAAGGCTAAAAGAAAAGACCAAGATCATAAGTTTTGATGGTGAAATCATGATAGTAATAAATTTTCATATCACCTACCCCAAAAGAAACCTCAGTGAGCTAAACAGAATCATAGAGATGTAATTGAAATCAGCAAAATGATTCATAAACAAAAATCTGTTCACATGATAAAGTTTATATTAGGCGTATTTTGTCAGAATCTAAAAAATAAAATAAAATCCAACTTTGGTTATTTCATTTTTTTCAATTATAATAAGCAGTTGAGGTGATTTTCAGCTGAAATGCACAGGATAGCCACCACAATAAAGAATTATCTCACTCCAAATGTCAGTAGTGCTGAGCTTGGGAAACTCTGAAGGTCACTGCTGACCAGTTAAAGATCTGAAGAGGATTTGATACGATAAGATCTTTGGTGAAGAAAACTGACGATGGTGTGAATGAAGGTTGGATTATCAAGGGAAAAGTAAGATTCATTGGGCAGTGTATGCTCTAAGTACTATAACAGAATACTAAACAACAAAGAAGTTATTTTCTTATAATTTGAGAGTTGCCTGACTAGGTCAGTCGGTAGAGCATGAGAGTCACTTTCTCACAGTTTAGAGGCTAGAAGTTGACGATGAAGGTGCTGGTTTCTGGTGAGGCCCTTCTTCCTGGCTGATAGCCAGCTGCCCTTTCTTTGTACTCTTTATATAGTCAGTCCTGATATCTCTTCCTCTCTTATAAGACAGGACACAAGTCTTGTTGGATTAGGTGCCTCTCTCACTCCATGACCTTATTTAACTTTAATTTCCTCTGCAAAGTCCCTTTTTCCAGAAATAGTCTTATTGGAAGTTAAGGATTTCAACATCTGGATTTGGGGAGGCACAGTTTAGTCCATAACATTCTGTTCTCTGGGCACCCAGTATTCATTTGAGGTAAAATGCATTCACTCTTTCCCAACAGTCCCCAAAGTCTTAACCCATTACAGTATCAATTCCACATGTAAAGTCTCATCTAAATATCTCCTGAATCATGGTTGACACTTAAGGTATGATTTATCCTGAGGCAAATTCCTCTGTCTGTGAACCTCTAAAACCAGACAAGTTATGTACTTATAAAGTAAAATAATGTAACGGGCATAGGATAGATATTCCTATTCCAAATGAGAGAAATCAGGAAGTAGTGACAGGTCCCAGGCAAGTTCAGTTAGTTCACTCAGTTCAGTCACTCAGTCGTGTCTGACTCTTTGCAACCCCATGAATCACAGCACACCAGGACTCCCTGTCCATCACCAACTCCTGGAGTTCACTCAGACTCACGTCCATGGAGTTCGTGATGCCATCCAGCCATCTCATCCTCTGTCGTCCCCTTCTCCTCCTGCCCCCCAATCCCTCCCAGCATCAGAGTCTTTCCCAGTGAGTCAACTCTTCTCGTGAGGTGGCCAAAGTACTGGAGTTTCAGCTTTAGCATCATTCCCTCCAAAGAAATCCCAGGGCTGATCTCCTTCAGGAGATCCCAGGTTGGATCTCCTTGCAGTCCAAGGGACTCTCAAGAGTCTTCTCCAACACCACAGTTCAAAAGCATCAATTCTTCGGCACTCAGCCTTCTTCACAGTCCAACTCTCACATCCATACATGACCATTGGAAAAACCATAGCCTTGACTAGCAAAGCAAATGCCATTGGATCTTTAGGCTCTTTAGCTCCCTTGGGCCCAAGGTGGCAGCCCCGCCCCTGTGGCTATGGGCAGGGGCAGCCTGGCCTGCTGAAACTATGCAGGAGGCCCTGCCCTGTGAAACCTTGGAGTAGACAGCCTTGACCTCTGGGCCTGTGGTTGCATTGGCAGCCAGGCTGACCTCTGTGTCACCCTTAGAGTCATGCTAACCTTCTCTTGAAGGATGGGCCTTATTTGCAGCCAGTTCCGTTGTCCAGTCCTATGGAATCCACCTTCCTTTATTTCATCCTGTTTAGCCCTATTTCATCCTCCCCTTTAGTCCAAACTGACGGGTGGGTCTTCTGCTGTAATCCTATCAGTGTTTTTGGCTTCTGCTGAGATGGCTTTTAATTAGCCATGATTAAATCCATGAGTAATACTGTTACGGAATTTTTTAATCTTAGCCTTGGTATCCAGAATATACTTTCTCTCTTTTTTCAGATTGACTAGGTGTCAGTTCAGTCCAGTCGCTGAGTCATGTCCGACTCTGCGACCCCATGAATCGCAGCACGCCAGGCCTCCCTGTTCATCACCATCTCTCCGAGTTCACTCAGACTCACGTCCATCGAGTGCGTAATGCTCAGTATCCTATCATTTTGCCTTTTCATACTGTTCATGGGGTTCTCAAGGCAAGAATACTGAACTGGCTTGCCGTTCCCTTCTCCAGTGGACCACGTTCTGTCAGCCCTCTCCACCATGACCCACCCATCTTGGGTTGCCCCGCAGGCATGGCTTGGTTTCATTGAGTTAGACAATGCCTAGAGTTTTCTAAATGTTTCGTTTGTCATTCCTTTTTGCTCTGTTCTTCGATTCATCTCTCTCTCCTCATGTCAGTCAGGAAAAACCAGGCTGGACCTTCAGCACTTTGCTTATGAATTTAAATCTACTGTGTTAAATATCCAAGGGCATCCCTCAGAAGTTCTGTCTCCCACAAAGCACTAGAACACAATTCAGCCAGGTGGTTTCTGGGGTTTTTTGCCACTTCCTAATAGGAATTGCTTTTCTTTCAGTTTCCACGTGAGTCTGCACTGAAATCTCCATTAATGTCCATATTCCTTCTACCAATAGTCTCTTTAAGGCAGTCTAGGTTTTTCATTATGCGCCTTAAAACAAACCTGGTCTTTATAGTCCCAATGCCAAAGTCACTTCCACATTTTTACATAGTGTTTGAGTAGTATGCCACTTCACAGTACCAAAATCTGTGTTAGTTTGGGTTTCCCAGAGAAATAGAACTAGTAGGATATGTAGATATAAAGAAGGAGATTTATTATAAGGAACTGGCTTATGGGAATATATAGGCTGGTGAGTATAAAAGCTGCAGTGTGGACTGGAGACTCGAGAGAGCCAGTGGTACGGTTGAAGTCCAAAGCCTGTCTGGTAGAAAATTGCCTCTAATTTTGTTGTTCAGTTGCTCAGTCATGTTCGACTCTTGGCAACCCCATGGACTACAGCACGCCAGGCCTCACTGTCCTTCACCATCTCCTGGAGCTTGCTCCAACTCATGTCCATTGAATCAATGTTGCCCCCTTCTTCTCCTGCCTTCAATCTTTCCCAGCATCAGGGTTTTTGCTAATGAGTCGGCTCTTCACGTCAAGTGGCCAAGGTATTGCACTTCAGCTTCAGCATCAGTTCTTCCAGTGAATATTCAGGGTTGATTTCCTTTAGGATTGACTGGTTTGATCTCCTTGCAGTCCAAGGGACTCTCAAGAGTCTTCTCTAACACTACAGTTCAAAAGCATCAATTCTTTGGCACTCAGACTTTTTTATAGTCCAACTCTCACATGCATACATGACTACTGGAAAAACCATAGCCTTGACTAGATGGACCTTTGTTGGCAATGCCTCTGCTTTGGGAGGTGGATATTTTGTTCTTTTCAGACTTTCAACTGACTGGATGAGGCCTACCCACAGTATGGAGGGCAGTCAGCTTACTCAGAGTTTACCAGTCTCATCCAACTACACCTGCCAGATTGACACTTAGATTTAATCATCACAGGAGGTAATGATACTGGTCCAGATGAGAGTAAAGAGGAATAGAGTGGGGGGGAAAGTCCATGTGCAAATATGTATAAAAGAGTAGAAAAAAATGTTGAGTGAGGGAGAAAGTACAAGATTTTAAGCTTATATTTTTAGAAAGATGATGATATTATTAACTGAAAACCCAGAGTATAAAACACTGTTACTGAGAATTATCTCTTAGAAAGTGGATTTCAGTCTTGGTTAAACATAGAATCACGTGGGAGATTTTAGGAATCTGTTTCTAGGCTGCATCACATACCAATTAAAGCTCTCTAGTTGGTTGTACTGTATATCAAACCATGAGAAGCATTGTTGAGGGGAACAGAATCCTAGGAAGCTTTTTTAAAAAAATTCTACCTGCCTATCAAAATTCTGGAGCAGATGAGACCAGGTCTCATTGGTTTGTTTCTTTTCTAAGCTGGCCTTGGACGAACAGGCACTTTGATAGCCTGCTACATCATGAAGCATTACAGGATGACAGCAACCGAAACCATTGCTTGGGTCAGAATCTGCAGACCTGGCTCGGTGATTGGACCACAGCAACAATTTTTGATGATGTAAGTGGATGGAAGTGAAAGTGAAAGTCACTCACTTGTCTCCGACTCTTTGTAACCACATGGACTATACAGTCCATGGAATTCTCCAGGCCAGAATACTGGAATGGGTAGTCTTTCCATTCTCCAGGGGATTTTCCTAACCCAGGGATCAAATTCAGGTCTTCCGCATTGCAGGCGGATTCTTTACCAGCTGAGCCACAAGGGAAGCCCATGAATTCTAGAGTGGGTAGCCTGTCCCATTTCCATTGGATCTTCCCAACCCAGGAATTGAACTGAGGTCTCCTGCATTGCAGACGAATTCTTTATGAACTGCGCTATCAGTAATTCCTGAGGAATTCATGGGTCTGGAAGGTGATGGGAATTAGAATTTTTCTTAGTCCCTGGTAAGAGCAGTAGGAGAAAGTTGTTGTTATGTTTCTTTCTGGAAGGCTGTATTTTGATATTGTTACTTAAATGCTGTAGGAAACAGGCAAGCCTCTGGATAGAAGGTGACTATTTTCGTCAAAAGTTGAGGGGTCAGGAGAATGGAAAACACAGAGCGGCTGTCTCAAAACTCCTTTTGGCTGTGGATGACATTTCAATCAATGGGGTCGAGAATCAAGACAAGCAAGAACCTGAACTGGTAATCGAACCACCCCCATCATGCTGTTGTCGTTGCTTTAAGTGCTGTTGAGAAGTTTTTAGGCTGTGGAGAAAACCGTAGATAAATAAAGCACATTCTGAGGGATTATCGTCACATATTTTTTATACTTATTGCCCTGTCTAGGAACTTTTTAGTCAAAATAGTTAAAGTTATATGTCCATAAAACTAAAGTTGTGTTTTGTTTACTCACAAGGCACTGGGATAAAAAGAGGTATGTAAAGTAAACTCTTTATATCAACCTAGTGATAACCCCTCTCCCCATATTTTCCCATTTCATGATAGCTGATGTAGGAGACCACTTGTTTGCAAATGGGGAACCTTAAAGAACCAAGAGTTTAGGGGGTAGCAATACTAGATATGTTTTGTAGTGGTAAGTAGATTGCAAAACTCAAAGAAAGTGTTTTCAATATTGTTTTCAATATTGAAAACCCATTATGCCTCTTCACTGTCAAAATGTTTTATAATAAGAGTGCTATTGGGTTCTTTGTGAAAATCAGCTTTTAGTGTCCTGAAATGTGTCCTATAGCTTTATTTTGAAAGCAGCAAGATATTTTAGAGTTCATCAGAAAGTTAAAGTATGAATATATTTGTATGTGTCTGTGTATGATCTGTATGGATAAATATAGCTGCTGTGCTTCACTGCATTAATAAGTACAGCTTAAGTCATTAGCTCAGTGTTTCTCTACTTACACAGTACAGTGATGACGACGAAATCAATGGAGTGACACAAGGTGATAGACTTCGGGCCCTGAAAAGCAGAAGACAGTCAAAAACAAATGCTATTCCTCTCACGTGAGTCTGATTTCTTTCGTGTGGTTTTTGTTATTTAATTTGTGTATAAGGTCCTTCGTTCATGAGTATTTATTTCTATACATTTTCTCCATGGTTGCATGACCATTATGCCAACTTGAAATGAGTATCTACTTTATTTACAGTCTAAGGGTGTTGCCTAAGAAACTTAGGTATCTTTTATTTATCTCTGTCCTCTGTTGTAACCTCTCTAGCTTGTATAGATAGGAAAGCACTATACAGAAAACTGTTTCTCTATGGATAGTAAGTGTCAACTAAAAATTTTTAGGACTTCGAAACCTAGGAGGCAGCATTTCAAGTAACCCTGAGAGAACTGCTCTGAGGAGGTGATGGGGGTGTGGAGGGAGGCCCAGGATATATAGGAATTTGCAGCAAAGGGCAGATAGTCTAAATGTCAAAAGATCACCATTAATAAAAGAAAGCTAGATGTCTCAAGTGAAGGAAGTTACAGGAAGATGTATGGGAAGATGCAGGAGTCTGGGCTCACTGAAATCATTCCTTTGGTCAGCACCTCAGCTGTTTGGGTCCAGTATTCAGAGTTTTCATATCCCAGTCTCCTCAAGGCTAGCCGTGGGGAGTGGCTGCAGTCTGATGGCTGTTAGATGGCAGGTATTCTTCTCCTTTCTGAGTTCCTTCAGAGCATACCAGCTTACCTTTGGCTGGTGGCTGCAGTAGCTGATTTCTTTGTTTACTAAGATGGTATGCAGTATTCATTTCTGATAACCATCTTACAGCCTCAAGAGTGACGGCAGATGTGAACTGTAGAATGACTGTAGATTTGTCTGTAGTTGTCAAAATTGCAGACTTATTTACATGTACTACCATATTGCACGTAATTTGTTCTGATATGGTGGAATTTAGTTAGTGGTGACATGGTGGCTTAGTGTCATGTTATTTTAAGTCAACAATGAATTGATTAAACTGTATTTTTATATGAACTTTTTGTCGAGGAATTCTTTTCAAGTCACAGAAGGAGATTTAAAGTGGAGTTAGCAAGTTTTATAGTTATTAGGTTGTCTGTGTGTGTCCTCTTGTTCCTCGTGTAAGTGTTAGTTGAGAGTCAGTCTCTAGGAACATCCAGGATTGTTAGAAAGATGGTAAAGTAAAAAACTTGGCCATTGTACTTTTTTCCCAAGATATTCTTTAGCAGATGCTCCCACCTGTGCCATTGGATTCCTTCCTTCTAGTACCTTTCACTGTGGGGTGGGTACCAAATGCTGCAGCACCCCCACCCTGCCTTTCTGGTGGTGGAGACAGGTTATCTTATTCTTCAGTAAGCATCTTGTAAAAGGGTAAGAAACTGTGACACAGTAGTAGGAGTACGAGTATTGTTAGTTGCTCAGTCGTGTCCGACTCTTTGTGACCCCAAGGGCTGTAGCCCGCCAGGCTCCCCTGTCCATAGGATTCTCCAGACAAGGATTCTGGAATGGATTGCCATTCCCTTCTCCAGAGGATCTTCCTGACCTGGGGATTGAACCTAGGTCTCCTGCATTGCAGGCAGATTCTCTACTTAGCTAGAGGGAAAGAAAATTTATTTCGAATTGGAGGATAATTGGTTTACAATGTTGTGTTGGTTTCTGCCATATAACATGAATCAGCCATAAGTATACATGGCTTCCTTCTTCTCCCACCAGCTGCCCCCTCCATCCTACCCTTCTAGGTCATCACAGAGCACCAGGTTGAGCTCCCTGTGTTATACAGCAAATTTCCATTAGCCATCTATTTTACACAGGGTAATGTATATGTTTCAATGTACTCTTCTCAGTTTTTCCCACTCTCTCCTTCTTTGACTGTGTCCCTAAGTCTGAAGAAGAGCCCTCTTTAATTAAAAGTGGTCTTTCACTAGTATCTTCTCATAATCTTAAATTCCAAAGTTCAGTTCCACTTAAAAGGATGTATCATCATGGGCCACTGCCTTGGGAGATTCTTAAAAGACCCAAAGGGAAGGAATGGGTTTTCCATAATAAAGGCCATGTGAGTGAAAGGCATCAGTGTTGATTATAGGCATTAATGAAGCATTCTCTTTGCTGTTGTGCATGCAGTCAACTAGAATGCTGTAAGAATGGTGCATTTTAAATAATTTTTTAAAATTCCAAATGCCATTTTGTTCTTAGTTTTAAGTCTTCATTTAATGGTTCCTTTTATTTAAAAATAGTATAGCCCCTCCAAATAACAATTCTGAAGCCAGTTGTATACAGGAGGAAATAGCTTAGTGCCCTAGAGCAGTGCTGTTCAAACCTCAGTGTGCGTTTGAGTCTCCTGGGCAGCTTGTTAAAATGCAGATAATGGTCACTGGGTCTGGGATGCCGTCTGATTCTGCATTTCTTTTCTGGCAAGCTCCCAGGTGTCAAAGATGCTGCTGGTCCAGGGGCCGCACTTGGAATCACAAGCCCTATAAAATGGATGATTTTGTGGGTTGCTTTTAGTTATGTCCAGGTTTTGTGTTCTGTCTTTAAAAATCTGCAGCATCAGTTTATTTCTCAATAGCTTGTTGCCTTCTGTTCAGAAGTCAAGTTGCAAGTCAGGGGGTGGGAATTCTGCTTAGTCAAAGGTTCTTGAGTTTGATAATGCTTAAAGGAAATTTCCTTTAGTAACTCTGTCTGCTACCTCGTGAATATGTTTTATAAGAGTACAAATCATTTGATGCTCCTTTCTAAAAAAAATGAAACTGTGAAAGTCTCTTCCATAGATCAGAGGTTTGTGGTAACCTAAAAGAAAGCAATGAATGTAGACTAAAATTAGAAATATTGTTGGAAACCAGAAGATGACATGAGATGCTGTGATATTTATCTTGGTATATGCAGTTCCTTGAGACGGAAATTGGTGGATGACTAAATGATAGTAACTAGCAAAAACCCATGGAGAAAATTCCAGTCTCTATGCTATCCATTTCCTTAGTTACACCCCACCTTATCCCAAAAGGTGTAAAAGATATTATAGGCATTAATGAAGCATTCTCTTTGCTGTTGTGCATGCAGTCAACTAGAATGCTGTAAGAATGGTGCATTTTAAATAATTTTTTAAAATTCCAAATGCCATTTTGTTTTTAGTTTTAAGTCTTCATTTAATGGTTCCTTTTATTTAAAAATAGTATAGCCCCTCCAAATAACAATTCTGAAGCCAGTTGTATACAGGAGGAAATAGCTTAGTGCCCTAGAGCAGTGCTGTTCAAACCTCAGTGTGCGTTTGAGTCTCCTGGGCAGCTTGTTAAAATGCAGATAATGGTCACTGGGTCTGGGATGCCGTCTGATTCTGCATTTCTTTTCTGGCAAGCTCCCAGGTGTCAAAGATGCTGCTGGTCCAGGGGCCGCACTTGGAATCACAAGCCCTATAAAATGGATGATTTTGTGGGTTGCTTTTAGTTATGTCCAGGTTTTGTGTTCTGTCTTTAAAAATCTGCAGCATCAGTTTATTTCTCAATAGCTTGTTGCCTTCTGTTCAGAAGTCAAGTTGCAAGTCAGGGGGTGGGAATTCTGCTTAGTCAAAGGTTCTTGAGTTTGATAATGCTTAAAGGAAATTTCCTTTAGTAACTCTGTCTGCTACCTCGTGAATATGTTTTATAAGAGTACAAATCATTTGATGCTCCTTTCTAAAAAAAATGAAACTGTGAAAGTCTCTTCCATAGATCAGAGGTTTGTGGTAACCTAAAAGAAAGCAATGAATGTAGACTAAAATTAGAAATATTGTTGGAAACCAGAAGATGACATGAGATGCTGTGATATTTATCTTGGTATATGCAGTTCCTTGAGACGGAAATTGGTGGATGACTAAATGATAGTAACTAGCAAAAACCCATGGAGAAAATTCCAGTCTCTATGCTATCCATTTCCTTAGTTACACCCCACCTTATCCCAAAAGGTGTAAAAGACACTGGCCCCTTGTGAAGCACTCTTGGCATATGTTAAAAAGATCTTTTTTTTTTTTTTTTGGCCATGCTTCATGGCTTGTGGGATCTTAATTCCCTGACCAACGATGGAACCCCAGCCCTCAGCTTTCACTGCTGATTCCCTTTAATTGTATTTGTAATCCTCAAAACAATAGAATAGTCCCAAACTGTCCTCTGCCCATGCTGCTGCTACATTGCTTCAGTCGTGTCTGACTCTGTGCGACCCCATAGTCAGCAGCCCACAGGCTCCCCCGGTCCTAGAGATTCTCTAGGCAAGAATACTGGAGTGGGTTGCCATTTCCTTCTCCAATGCATGAAAGTGAAAAGTGAAAGTGAAGTCGCTCAGTCGTGTCCGACTCTTGACCTCATGGACTGCAGCCTACCAGACTCCTCCATCCATGGAATTTTCCAGGCAAGAGTACTGGAGTGGGGTGCCACTCCAGTTGGAGAAGGCTCCAACTCTCCCCATACACACAATTAATAAGCTTTTAAGTCACACTTTTAAAGGAAAAGGCAAAATGCTGAAATTCTAAGCTCTTAATTATGCGTAAAGGCCCTGGAGAATTTAAGATTAGTCACAGTAGATTTTCCATCCTTCTTCCATATTCCCTCTGCTTTTTCCGACCCTCTTGGCTGTTACAATCATCTCATCTTTGCTCTTCTTTATAGTTCCTTTGGCCCCAGAAAAGGTCAACTGGAGATTTCTTTTCCTTCCAAAGTCTTTGTGTTGTTTTAGAAGTTAAAAGTACCCTTTTAGAAGTAAAAGTCTCCTGAGCAAAAGCTTGGGTTAAAATCTGAAATGTTTCTACCATGTGTCAATGTGGACATGTTATTTTGCTTCACTGTTGGTACTTAGCCAAATGAAAATACTTGAAAGAGGGAAAGTAAGCGAAAAAATAGATGAGTACTGATGATTCTTAGAAGAAAGTTATGTAGTACATCCAGGCATTGATTTCTGTTTCACAGTCAATATTTGGGGAGAATTAAAGATTAGAAATTATGAAACTAGTGATTTTGTGAGAGAACTTCTCTGATCCTGACTACCATGAAGACAGGCAGTGATATGGCATGATGATCCTCAAGTGATACCCAACATGATGGCAAGTCTATTATTGTCTCTGCTAAAATTGATTCAGTAGATTTTATAACTTCATCCATGGAAGTGCATCCTATGGGAGCAGGTAAAAATACACATATAATTATCCTTGAATTATCCCTTAGAACCCCCTTAACAGTGTAAGTAGATATGCTTCATCATTGGAAAATAATTCTCTTGCCATGAGCTTTACTGGAGGAATAAATGAAAATCTGTAATGCAGACACATGCTGTGTTGTGTCCACTTATAATTAATTGTGCCTATGAGATTGTTGTTAATTATCAGTTCAGGGGTTTGGGTTTTTTTTGTTTTTTTTTTTGTTTTGGTTGGTTTTGCCTCATTTTTGTCTGTGATTTGGTTTTCTATGTGGTTATTGTACTTTTTAAAGAATTTCAGTCACATAGCTGTGACTCTAATTTCTGTATCATACAAATTAAATTAACATGGGGTAGCTATCCAACTAGAGATTGGGTTTAATCTTCTGTTACCGAATACCAAATTTATTTAAAACTGAAGACAGCTTCTCCCCCCGCCAGGATCAAACAGCAACGTTTGAGCCCTGTTCCCTGCCCCTTTGTGTTGCAGGGTCTCTGAAATTCACGCGTGGCTTTATTTATTCATTTATTGGCCTCTCAGTTTGAACATCTGCTCTTTCCCCTTTGCCCCTTTCCAGATGTTCCCTAGCTGTGCTGACCTCTGCACTGTGTAGTATTGTCATCTGTGGATTGTTTGCGACTACATTCTCCCCATCCTGCTATTCTGTCTCGATGGTTTAAGAACACAGTAGCCATCAGGACCTTTGACAGATAGCTGCTGTGTAAGTGTCCCGTCCATTTCTCTACTAGTGCTCACCTCTGGTGTCCAGTGTTTTTCTCATGATGCATGTTTTTTCTCACTATCAGCTCTTCTAGCTTTGTTTGATTTGCCTTTTTTTCCAAGGTTCTTATTCTGAATCTTTGCGCTTCCTGGGTTGGTGGTAGGGAAGGAAGTCTTCACTGTTAGTTTCGTACAAGGGACGTTAAAAATAACACACTTTGTTTTTAAAATGCACTTACTCTTAACAGATTTTTTTTGAAAGAGCAATATATGATGACAATGAAGCAGTTTCTTTTTCCTATCAAAAATATATAGTTAGTTTGGGATCATTGGGATGGGCTTTCTTTCAATCAGTTGTCTTGTACAACTTTCCTCTGGCTTTCTTGAGTAGATATCTTTAATATAGTCTTTCCAATCTAGCAAAAAGAGTTTTCCCACTGGTTTCCTGCTGTTAGGAAAGGTGTGATTGTGTAGCCGTGAGGTCTCATGAGCATTGCACCCTTTTTCACCTCTGATTCTGCCATTGTACACAGTGCTCTCTCAGCAGGCCCAGTCTTCTACCTTAAGTAAGCAAAATTTTCTCCTCTGCCTGGTTTCACTTCCTCTTCTTTAGGGTGTACAGTTAAGTATGGTTTTCAGCACTTGGTGCTGAGTGAAAGCAGGAAAGCAGAGAAGACTGGAGTCTCTTGTCTGTGTGTTTCCATATGACAGTTATTGTGTTCCCTGTGCTCCCACTTTCCTCCGTTCCCACAAGTCGAGGCACAATCTGCTTTCTCCTGATACTCTTTGTCATTGAATGAATACCTTAACAGTGGAGAGACTCCTTTTATGCAGAAGAATGTGGCAAGAAGCTTACTGGAGAACATCATGTAGTTCAGAGCAAGAGCACAGAAAAGGAGGATGTGTCTTGTGAAACTGTGGTTCGCGCTACCCTCTTACATCCAGGCTGCGTTCTTTTTTCTCCGAATTTTTTCTTTAGCTCACATTTGAAGAATGCCTTGTCCTGTTCTGACTTGGACTTTGGAGTTATAAAGCAATACAAAAATGCCTTCCAGGATCTTCTCCAAAGTATAATTCCGTTGCAACCAACTCCAGTTCTTTGTGCTTTCACTGAATGTCTTCAAATGGCTAGAAAAGAGTTAAAAATCTAGCAGATGCCTTTCTTTTCAAATTTAAGGAAAATCTGCTTAACATGTTCCTAGTTATGATATTTTAAAAATATCTTATTGGTATGGACTTATTATTTGCTTGCTTGCTATGTCTTTTCAGTTTTGTCTGACTCTTTGCGACCCTGTGGACTATAGCCTGCCAGGCTCCTCTGTCCATGGGACTTGGGGTTGCCATTTCCTCCTCCAGGGGATTTTCCCAACCCAGGGACTGAACCCACTTCTCTTACATCTCCTGCATCGGCAGGCAGGTTCTTTACCACTAGCACCACCTGGGAAGCCCAAGCTTATTATTACATATGCAGTATTTCTGATAAGAATTATCCCTTTACAATGTTTTGTTTTGTTCCTTTACTTCTCTTATTGATCTTAGATTTCACACATTCTGACTCGGGAACATCATGCACTGCATAGATTTATTCTCCTCAAGCTATTCTGAGTGGCCATTAGAACAGGTGGACTCATTGCTAATAATATTTAGGCATTTCATGCTTATATTATTTTTTTGCAAGGTATGTTTAAAAATAGTCTCTATCAGGCTCTTTTTGGTATTCTGTGCCAGGACATAATGTTTTTTGTTATTACTGACATTTGCCACTGTGTTTCTAGACCCAAATCAGAGTATTTGCCTGCTCTGATTAATTTTCAAATTATGGAAACCAAAAGGTTTCAACAGTAACAGTGATGTAAACAGGTATAATCCTTGTAAGTGTCTTTTGAGGTAACCACTCCAGGGCACTGCTGTAGACGTTCGCCTCTATCGGCTGTTGATGTAGCGTTGCTGATGATAGGTTGTTGCGTGGCGTGCCTGGAGAGCTTGCCTATAATGGCACTTCACGTGCTGCAGAGGACCTTGTAGACAGTGGGAAGGGGACCAATGCATGTGGCAGGGCCTCCGACCCATCATTTTGAAGACGCTTTTTGTGTCATTGGTGGACAGCCAGTGTAAATAGTGCGTGGTTGCATGATGGAGCCTCTTCTTGGAATGAACATTTATTTCAGAGCACTTTATGACTTGATTGATTAGAGACCTGGCTTTTCAATTTTTTTTTTTGCTTTGCCTCAAGTTGAAGATATTTTTGTATCCAAAATCTGAGAATACTGGTCCTCAAAAGATATTGCAGAGAAGAAAAGGAATTCTAGTATGGACAAGAGATAGAAAGTAAGACTGAGGGTTCTGTCAGGAAAAGATGGAAAGGAGAAATGACATGTGCTGAATGTTGTCCTGCAAAGCTGTATGGTTGGCTTGGTGTGCAAGGTGGGAGGTTCTGAGTTCCCCCATCCCCATGGCAGAGTAAATACTTCACCCCTGTTGGCTAGCTTAACCCGCCTTAGGGTGTTATTTGTAATATAAGTAATATCAGTTTAGTTGCTGTGTTTTCTTCCCACTCTATTGATATGTAACCTATAGATGAAATAACTAGTCTGTTTTTAATGCAAATAACTGGTAACCTGAATCTTATTGATGAGATTAATGCATTCCAAATTTCTGTCATGCTCTTATTTCAAAATTGCACATAAATTATCAGCTATTAATATTACTTCACATGAATTGTTCTCACTCATTTTATAGAGAAGTAAATAACTTTTTAAAAATGTTTCCCATCAGCTTAAAATATGAGTTAGCAGTAATTTCTTGTTTTAATAATATTTAAGCATAATAGTTCATTTAAGAAATCAGGAGGTAAATTTCCTCAGCAGGCAGTTTTTTGGCTCTTGGGTTTTTTGTTTTTTTTTCTGATTTTACGGTTTAATAGTTGATACTTTTGACCATAAGTAGCCTCACATGATTTGAAAAGTAGATATAGTATTTCAGAAAAGCCAACAAGAGTCTCCTTTTCTCCACTTATATTTTATTTCAGAGCACTTTATGACTTGATTGATTAGAGACCTGGCTTTTCAATTTTTTTTTTTGCTTTGCCTCAAGTTGAAGATATTTTTGTATCCAAAATCTGAGAATACTGGTCCTCAAAAGATATTGCAGAGAAGAAAAGGAATTCTAGTATGGACAAGAGATAGAAAGTAGGACTGAGGGTTCTGTCAGGAAAAGATGGAAAGGAGAAATGACATGTGCTGAATGTTGTCCTGCAAAGCTGTATGGTTGGCTTGGTGTGCAAGGTGGGAGGTTCTGAGTTCCCCCATCCCCATGGCAGAGTAAATACTTCACCCCTGTTGGCTAGCTTAACCCGCCTTAGGGTGTTATTTGTAATATAAGTAATATCAGTTTAGTTGCTGTGTTTTCTTCCCACTCTATTGATATGTAACCTATAGATGAAATAACTAGTCTGTTTTTAATGCAAATAACTGGTAACCTGAATCTTATTGATGAGATTAATGCATTCCAAATTTCTGTCATGCTCTTATTTCAAAATTGCACATAAATTATCAGCTATTAATATTACTTCACATGAATTGTTCTCACTCATTTTATAGAGAAGTAAATAACTTTTTAAAAATGTTTCCCATCAGCTTAAAATATGAGTTAGCAGTAATTTCTTGTTTTAATAATATTTAAGCATAATAGTTCATTTAAGAAATCAGGAGGTAAATTTCCTCAGCAGGCAGTTTTTTGGCTCTTGGGTTTTTTGTTTTTTTTTCTGATTTTACGGTTTAATAGTTGATACTTTTGACCATAAGTAGCCTCACATGATTTGAAAAGTAGATATAGTATTTCAGAAAAGCCAACAAGAGTCTCCTTTTCTCCACTTATATAAAGTAGAGAGAAAAACCATGAGCCCTGTTAAGTGGACCAGCAGAGGCAGCCTGAAGCACTGGGCCTGGGCTTCAGTAATAGCAATGGAATTGTTGTTTTGCTTTTCTCTATGAAAAATTCTAGATACAGCCTTAGCAGAGACAACTAAATATCTTCTCCTCCCTTTATAAAATGAGAAAGAATTTAAACATAACTCCTTATTTTCAATGATAGCATTTATATGCCAGAGTGGTTGGTGCCCTTTGTGATCATGTAACTATGTCAGCAAATACATTTTCTGTCTTGTTAAAACAGTTAACATATAGGATGATAAAACTCTATTAGAAATCCTGAATCAAGCATTGACTCGCTTACCCATGATCATTTTCCTTCAGTGATGTTGAAGACCTCATTGATAGGGCTTTCAGAAATGCTTCTCATTTAAAGAGAAACAGCTTGACTAGCAGTCCCCCACCTTCAGCTCTCCCTTCCTCTCCCCCAAATGGCTTGAAAACCAATGACCTCCACACTTCTGCTCTAGTGCAGTACAACCCCATTGTTTTTTCAATGATGAGAAGTTAGCATTTTACTAAATGCTAATTATTCTATGGTTTGAGTAATACTAAAATTATGAGAATTTACTGCATTTTAAGCACCTGGCTTTGGTTATTAACTAATGTGGTGTTAACACAGGCATCAGAGGTAGGACCGACTGCTAGTTAGTTATAAAGGTTTCTTCTTACACAGAAGCTGGGTTCTCAGAAGTTGTTGTTGGCTATCTCACCTGTAGGTTAGGATATGTGAGGATAAAACTTTTTATAGTGTTTTCTCTCACAGATAACTAGAAGTTGACTATGTATAAATGTGTACGTATTAAGTTCAGTGTTTCAGTCATTATCTCTTGAAGAAAACAATTGCTTATAAAATTTTTTGGTGTTTTCTGCTGTTGTCCCTGTGACAGTTCAATGGGGAAATTTAAAACACCCTGTACCTCTGAGCAGGTATTCTATGTGGGCTTTATCTGAGGGGTTCTTTCTGATTGTCATTTGCCTCCTGGGCAGTCTCCTCCGTAGGTATCAGTTCCTGGAGATGTCTAGAGTCTAATTAAATAAAGTTTCACAAAATTAAACCAGTTTCATTTTAATGGTAGTTGATGACTTAGTAGGTAGTTGTAATCCAGATTTTTAAAAATTGCTTTGAACATCTTTTTAAAATTTGAAATGTTATAAAAAACATGAGTTTGACTTGAGTTTGATTCAAGTTGCCTTGAGTTCTGTTGCTTGTTCTTCCGTCTTTGAAGAGTGAATACTGTGTATATATTTATGTTCATAGTCTTTAGAATTAGGGTTTTAAAATGATTTCTTATTTCATGACTAGAATTCTGAGAATCTGATTTTACTTTGGGGCACAGAAATTTGTCTTTCTGATTGATTTCTTTGGTTTGGGAATTGCTTGACATGCCAGGTGATTAATTTTCCAAAAGCAAAGTTTTCTGGTTATCTTTGTGTAAACCTTCATAGGGAAATGAGATGCTTTATTTCAAAAGACCTTGATGTAAGAGTGTGATTCAGATTATTTTTTTTTTTGACAAACGTGTTTATGGAAAATTCTATCAGTTCTCAAGAAAGTAATTTGCGCTAAAGTGCAAAAATGCTCTCCTCTGTCAAGTATTGCAAATTGTTTCAGTGAATATAATGTTCTTTTTTTCCAACTATTTTCAGAGTAATTCTTCAGTCCAGTGTTCAGAGCTGTAAAACATCTGAACCTAACATTTCTGGCAGTGCAGGCATTACTAAAAGAGCCACCAGATCTGCTTCAAGAAAAAGCAGTTTTAAAAGGTGAGAAAAGAACCCTACTCTTCTGAAGTGTTTCAGATATTGGCTTTCCAGTTTAATCTTCTGGAAATAGAAATGAAGACAGGAGGAAGCAAAGTCCCAGTGATGGGAAATTAATCAAAAATGTTTGACTTGTTCATCATCTGAGAAAATCTGGACCATTTTAATTTAGGGTTATGTTTTGTTTTTCAGAGGTCATTCTTAACATTGGAAATGTGGTCTCTGGGTCTAATACGGGAAAGTTGAGAATGCTGTGTCCTTCTAAGTTCTTAAATTGAGAACTTCTAAGCTCTCTGTCAGGACTTGGAGGAAATCTGTCTGTATATTGGACTCATCATAATTGTTGGAGAATTAGTTGCACATAAGTGGTGGAGAAATGAGAACTCTCGAGAGTTTGGGAACCTTCTTTACCTAGTAACTATTCTCTGGGTCACAGTCTACCCCCAGAGGGGTTGCTCTTTCCCTTTCTGGCCTAGCATCTTGCCCTTCCTTCATGAGTATACACTCTGACAAGAAAATGGACATGTTCTGGGACCAAATCCGTCACTCACCATTGTCTTTGGATGTTTATCATGATCCGAGACATTTCAACATATTCCAAAATCAGATCCCCTTTTAGGAGAGAGCAGATTGCCCACTTCCCATCATCTCAGGATGGATAGGCAGGAACCTTTTTTGTGTTTAGGTATCTTTGCCTAGAGCTGGTGACCCATGAGGCACGACAGTGTTGTCTTACAGAGATCACAAGCAACCTAAGATAATCTGCACCAGACTTTGGAATGTTCTTCACAGTTTTCCTTGCTATTTTTTAACTTCTCTGCTCTCAGACCTTTGAAGCTTTGGGCCTGCCATGGCCTTCCGCACTGAGGTAGTTTCTGGTGCAGCAACCCCCTGCACGTACTGTCTCTTATACACATCTTCTAGACATCTCCAGGAACTGATACCTACGGAGGAGACTGCCCAGGAGGCAAATGAACAATCAGAAAGAACCCCTCAGATAAAGCCCACATAGAATACCTGCTCAGAGGTACAGGGTGTTTTAAATTTCCCCATTGAACTGTCACAGGGACAACAGCAGAAAACACCAAAAAATTTTATGACTCGCTAACAATCTAAGAGCTCTGTGTTTTGCTGTTTTAAGGAATTGTTCAGTTCTGCCACTGTTTCTCTTTGTAGATTCTTTTGTACAGTTTTTACTACAAACTTTTATTTAGCTAAGAATGTGATAGTGCCTCCAAACAAGTATTTGAGAATTGGGCATTGATTCATGATTTTAGGGTTTAAAACTTTTCATTAGGGAAGGTATCAAATACTCTAATTCCACTGAGAAGAATATTAGAGAAATGCTGACAAAAAAGTCAAGAGTTTAGATACATTATAACATAGTACCAGAATTTTTTTATAACAGTAAGAAACAGGAAGTGATTGATGAATTCTGCCAAATGAATTGAGAGCCATGTTTTCGAAGAAAAGTTAATGACCTGAGTTAACTGCTTATGGAGCAGTAAGTGAAAAGGGCTACACATAAAACTTATGAAATATTGCTTTAATTTTACAAATGTAAAATGTGTTTTATGTATGTGTAAAGGTATGTACATATTTATAAGCCTAAATATTTGTGTGTGTGTGTTAGTCATCCAGTTATGTCTGACTCTTTGGGACTCCGTAGACTGTAGCCTGCCAGGTTCCTTTATCCATGGAATTCTCCAGACAAGAATACTGGAGTGGGTAGCTTTTTCTTCTCCAAGATAAAAAGAAATATGCTTATAATACCAGTTCTTCTGGTTGGTAGAACAGTTGGGTGTTTTTTTTTTTTCATATCATTTTCTTTTTTTCTAACTTTTCTACAATAAATGAAGGGAAATGGGAGTTTTTTAACTTTGACACTTTTATGTAAATTATTAAAAATTTAAGTAAAAGGCCTGCTGCTATTGATAGATAGACATATTTTGAACGGACATATTATTCTTTTCAGACTTCCATCATAGCCAGGTGTCTTTTGCACATTTAATTCTGCTTTCTGCTTTCCCGGATGGTGCTCTCCAGGTTTCAGATGAGATGACTAGAGTCCTGAAGCCGGGGCTGCACAGGCCGGGCCGCACCACGCTCCTCTTAGGGTGTGGCCGGATGGCAGTTTTTCCATCTAGGTCTTGTCTAGTATCTAAACTTGTGCTTTTCAGCAGAGGTGGTTCCTGATTGCGGTGAGCATCTGCCTGAGGTCCCTGGACTTGTTGCTTTGAGAACTTTAAAGTAGAGCTCAGACTGAATAATTTGAGTATTTAAACGGCCCAAAACAGTTTTCAGGCAATTGGGATAGTGCTGAAAACCAAACCAAAGACTTCTTTTAAATTCTGAAATGGACTTTCAGAGATTTGGAGGGGCACAGAAGTAAAACAACAGGAGTCCGCTGGGTTTCATAGTGGTTTTAACCACGCCCTCCCTCCATGCCAGATCTTTGCCTCTTTCCTGGCTTTGGCCTGTTTTGACATCACCTTAACTGCAACCACTTGCAGCTCATAAGAGAAAGGCAAATGCATTCTGTACAGTCCCACTCCTGCTTCTAGGAAATAATGGGAGTCAGGCACCCAAGCTGTAGCCTGTATTTTTATCCTATAGGATAGTACTTGTTTTTGGTTGGAAGATAACTGATTCAGGACAAAATAATACGAGCTAAGATGGTTAACTAATTTTAAAGTATTGAATAAAAACCTTTTCTTGGAACAGCAGTACACACATATATACACATATAAAATAGTCCCCATTTCCGTGTACATTAATAAACACTTTCAAGGCACCAGGGCTGACAGTCTGCTGTTACTCCCATTTGCGAGGTCCTCTCTCTTGCAGGTTGATGATGTTGTCTTTGTGTCATCATCTCTATTGTGCCACAGAACTTCACCTTTCATTTCTGTGTTCTGTTCTACTCTTAGAGGCTTCCAGGATGAACACCTCACCCAAAGTTACTTTCTATTGATTTGGCTCTTTGGGTTTTTGACAGTTTATTGAGAGGCTGTACCTCTTTGAAGAACTTTTGCACAAACACGCTAAAAAAGTAGTCATTTGGAGACTGAAAAATCATTATGAATGTTGTCATAAATATTTGTTTTTGGGAAGAATTGCCACCATCTGTCCCTGATGGCAGGTGATTATTCTCCCGTGTATCCACTGAACACTGGCCACATCTAAACTTAAATCATGATTGTTAAGCACTGCTCTGGCACAACCGTGACGGTTCAGGCATGGAAACACTGGAGTGTCTGGTGGCAGATGGGGTGCTGAGGGGAGTGTGTGTGGCACCTTCCTCATCCCCTTTCTTAAGTCCAGAGAAGTAAATTAATGGCCTTCTATACCTCCAATTCCTGTTGGAGCTAGAAACCAATTTTAATATCTCTCTTTTAATAATTGCTGAAACCACTGAAGAACCAGCTAAATAGAATTGGCCTGTTTTTCAGTGTTCTGGTATGGACTGTCTGAAAAGTTCTTTTAGAATGGGTCTCAAACACTTCATTGTCAAGCCTGATTGAGAACCTTTAGCCAGCTCATTTGGTGTCATTCGGTTTGGTTCATGTCTTTACACAGCTCACCCATTGAGTACATGTTTCTGTAAGCATACGTTGTTTCTTTGAGTCTGTCTTTTGTTCATTTCCTTTTTAAAAGAAATCACAACTTCATTTGTTTTCTAAGATAATCCTCATGTACAAGTGCCTTTTTTATTCTAAGTTGCATCATTGGGAACCATCACTTTCTGCTTCTTTTTTGTGCTAATTATATTTTGGAGAAGATAAATACTCAGACTCTTTCCTCAGCCTCTGAAGCCATGAGTCTCCTCACGGGCCTTTCAGGTGGGAGTAGCTGCATTTCAGACTTGGGCTTTTTAAGTCTTCTCGTTTGTGAAGTTTGCCATCATCATGCCTTTCAATGCTTCTTGTCCTTAGAGTCTCAGATCTCGGTGTCTATTCCATCACCTCTGGGCTTTAATTTTTTGTTACTGCCATTGTCTTTAAAAACTGTATCACTGTAGGAGCCCCAGCCTGTTGCATCTAAATATTCTTTCCTGCTGGTTACCTCTGTTCTTTTAAATTATTAATCTTCCTTTGAAATTTCAGATATCTTCCCACTTGGCTTCCCAAACTGACCTGGACCTTTATACTCAGTACTCTCTTGGGGTCTCGGAAAACTAAGTGATTGACTCAGATGAGCTGCTCTGATAGAACCTCCTCATCATCTAAGTGAGGGTCACCTCCAGATGGGAATTGGTTTCTCTCTTTTCTTTTGCTTCGGTTGTCCTCTGAAAGTCGCTGTTTAGTTGAAAGTCACAGTGATCTCTTGGGGAAGGAAAGAAGGGAGGTAGGGTGAAGATCAACGTAGATCAGTTGACCCACATACAGAAAAGGGTCGGCGGCTGTCCCCTTGCAGCTGTGCGGCGGTGTGGAGCGAGGCGGGAGCAGGTGCGGGGTGCCGGCTGCACTCTGCTGGACTGGAAACGGCTTGCAGTGCCCCGGCTTTTTCTGTAACCAGATTCTGCCTTTGGAAATAATCAAGTAACACTTCTTTATCTTTTCGTTCTTTCCCACTTTTCCCACAGCCTGATTCCTCAGAGAGAAAGAAGGAAAAGGAATGCTTTGCAACAAATGCCCTTAATGGCATTATGGTACTCTCATTGCTCGGCTGCTTTTGCCCTCCCTTCTTTTTTTATTGTTGTTTATTGTTTTTTAATTTTTTGCAGAACTGAAACTTTTTCTGCTCTGCCTTTTCTCTCCTGTTTGTCTTTACTTTACGGTTGATATTGTACTGTCTTTTCAAAGTATCTGTCATTAAAGAATTATCCAAGTGTATACTTTTTAGCATGTCAATATTTTTATTATGTTGCCTTCCTTGTCTTTGATAACTACGTATGGGACACTTAAAAGCCTTCATGGTAAAATCCTTTTTTTTTTCCCCTGTAGTCCCTCCATTTCAAGGACTAAAACAGTCTTGCGTTAAGTAAAAACCTGTGACCAGAACCGAAGGAAGACTCTAGGAACAGAAAACTACAACAGGACTTTAGCACAATTTATTTGGGGAAAAAAAAAAAATTGCAAAAGCCTTAGCTGCTTTCCACCTAACAAGTTTATTCAATGAAGAAAATGTCCACTGGAATTTAAATAACTACATGAGCTTGGGTGCAAGTGAATGACTTGAAGAGGGCCCAACTCTCCTATAGAAATGTCTTGAACACAAAAAGCTGTTGTAAATTAGTCTCAGGTGTAAATATCAAAGCCCTCTGTTATCAGGAGAGCTGACTAGTCTGTGTGGTGCACGTACGTCCCTGTGATGGCAATCATTTTAGCTGCTGGCCTTCAGAAGAATTGAAGATCTGATGGAGGTTTTTTACTTATTTATTTGCTGTTCACCCTGTGTCAAAATTTATAAAGATAAAACAAGCATTACTGAAATGGTACTTTCTGTGATTTGATACTATTTGGTTTAATCATCTTCACTTTAATATTTGTGATACTGTTGTAATGTTAACTCTGTTAAGTACCCAAGCTGCTTGTCTTCCACCAAAGAGTGCTTTATTAACAAGAATCTGAAAACCACATTTAAAGACTGTTGCATGTTGTAATACAAAGTGGTACTTTGGTAACCTAAACCTATCAAGAGAATGTTAGTAGTAGCTTTAGAAGACTCAGGAAGAGAGACTAGCTTCAGAGTTGGAAAATTGTTGTAAGTTATTTTTGTGTGTGTCACTTTGAGTCTGAAGAATGTCAAGGCTGCCCACTATTTGGTTACTCAGTCATATAAATTTAAATCATACGTCCATGCAGGGAAAAAAAAAAAAAACTCACACTGTTGGTGTTTCCCCTGGAAACAGTGATCCCAAACAATGACGACTTTTTTAAAAAGTTATTTTGTTAGGGTCTTTCTCTGTAGCATTGTGAAGTTTTGTTGATGTTATGTTAATGGCCTCAAGCCTTTTGGTTTCACTCATGGTTATTTGCATCTAGATTTCCTTATTTGTAAATAAGAAACTCACTGTTGCCTTCGGTTAGGGAATACAACTAATAACTCTTTGCAGAGTGCCTTCCCTCCTCAATCCCACAGAAACACAACAGTCTGTAATGTAAAGCAGTCACAAAACAATTTATTTGCTGCTAAAAAGAAACAGGGCCCCAAATAAAAGAATATTTACAATCATCTTGGTTACTTCCATAAGTGAATGATTTAGTTATTGTTAACCAGTGTTTGGCTATCCTAGTTTCAAGAATGAGGAGATATATTGAAAGGCAAAATGCCTTCACATTCTTTACAAGATGAATGCGTCAGGTCAGTAGGCAATTCCATTTTTAAAAAGCTGCCTTCTTAATATAGTTACAAAGAATAATGAGTGTTGGAATAAGCAGATTAAAGTCTGTTTAATGTAAAAAGTGATTCGAAGACTGTGGATCTCTTATGGTATCTACTGTCTTGGAGTAAATTAGAAGTTTGCCTAGTTTTTGAGGGGAGATGGAAGATGCCGTTGTTTTGATCAAACAAGCAGCTCCTCCTCATTGGGCACCATGCAGTAGGGCCATGCCGGGTTCTAAACATCAGGACCAGACCTCAGAAAAATGGTGGTTTTCTATCCCTGAAAGTTCATAAATACAAAGACCCACTTACCTGAGGGAAGAAAGCTCTTGATGAAGCTCTGAGTGGGAAAAGAAACTTTGTGTTTGCTGTGTTGTTCTGGGAGACACTAAATATTCAAGCTGTGCCCAGGTATAAAACACTGAATTCTCAGGGCAACTCTTCTTCCCTTTATACCTTGAAAGGCTATTTCCTACATAGCTGATCCCAGCAGTTACAGAAATCAAACTTCCATCTGAACCGTTCTTGCTGATCAGAACAAGTAAATGCTGTCTCCCTCACAGTGAATAAGCCATCTTATGTTTTGGCCAAGAGTGAAAAATTTGGGGTTCAATGTACTTTTTGTTTTACAAATTGACTTTTCATGTGGCTGCTCAAGGTTTCCAGCTAGAGTTGGTATCACTGTGGTTCTTTCTAAAAATCCTTGTTTTTGACAGGCTCACTAAAAGTAGTCATAGCAAATTAGTGATTTGTTAAGAAACATTCCTTGGAACACACAACTTGGTGGGATAGTGCTTCAGATGGATTATATAGCACGTTGTTAAGGGGATATTGAGAATCTAGGAAGTCTCTGGGTCTGACTGATGGAAAGTTCTTCCTGCTGTGAATAAAAGACTCTTCCTCCTGTTCCCAGCTGAAACTTCAGCACATCCAAGAATCTTCTCAGAATCTCATTTTTAATTTCTTGTATAAGATCTTTAATTTCTTGTATAAGATCTTTAATTTCTTGTATAAGATGAAATAGGGCATGTCAGATATGGAGAGATTTCTTTAACTTGAGAGCCTTAAACAGCTTTGAAAATACACCAAGAGAGTTTCCATTGGGATAAAAATTAGAAATGAGTATTTTTAGGTGCCCTTGAAACTTTCTGGGGACTCAAATCATCGACGTCAGGGACAGTCCAAAAGAAGAGTGTCTGCCAAACTGGGTACCTAGATGTGTGAACAGATTTCCATTTTGTAATCCTAAAGAAATATTAGAAATCCCTCTAACCTGCGAATGAAGAGGGATGCATCCTGAGCAGTGCCTCAATAAATCAAGTAGCCTTACTTGTCAAAATGTAGCTGCATCTAAGTGGCACACTGCTCTTGTGGTCTCCAGAATTTTTCTGTTCTAAACTTCATTCTCTTAGCCTGTCCCTCACCCATTTGCTTCCCTACCCTCTTCGGCCTCTCACAGGGGTGATTTCTACCTCTTGGGCCCAGACAAAATCTAAAAGAGTTCCCAAGTGTTCTCATGAGGCGTTGTGTCTGCCCTTGGAGTGTGAGATGCTTCGGTGAGCTGTTGGGACCATCACGCGTTCTGGGCCGCGTTATGCAAAGAGCTCTGGGAGCCTTTGCTTGACAAGTGAGCACTGCGCTCCTTTGATGTTTGTCTGAAAGTAGCGTAACTGCTTCTCGTCATACATTTTTTAAACTAGTAATTGCATTATGGAAAGCAAAAGCAACTTTAAAAGTGCGTTTTAATCCTGTGAGTTTTCTCCCCTCAAAACTGTCCTGTGAGTCTAGCTGCCGCTCTTCCTTTTCTCTTAAATCTGAGTATTCTCCATGTCCCTACATGGAAATACTACAGATGTGTTTAATCGACTGGACAGTTCACCTAGACTGTGTAGGAAATTACCTCCTTAATTGCCAGTAGAATTAACTGTCAGCAAATATGTTCATCTGATTATATTACTGCAGTTTTATATCAATGATTTGCAGACTTTTATCTAACCTGCACTCATGTATAGATTGTTAAAAGTTTTAAAATGTAACTGATTAATCAATATTTGATCAATCATTGTCTTGATTTTTTTAAGTAAAATGTATATTTCTAATCATATTTTATAAAGCTGAGAGAACTGGTTGAATGAATGTTTATTTTCCTGAAGGTATTTTTAAGATAAAGCTTCATAATGGCCTGTAAACTTGCATATCTATGTAGTTTGATACATATTGTCACATTTGTGTATTGTAACTGGTTTTATACAAAATGTTGAATAATGGAAGTTGTATACTTATAATCATATCATTAAAAGTATTAACCAAAGAGCCTTTTGAATTTTTTGCTCACTTATCATTCTGAATCATGATAAGCTGTGGTTAAAGTGTAAAGTGTATATAACCCTCTTCAGTATTAGTTTGTTAGGATGTGGTCTGGGCGGCTTAACAGAAATTTACTTTGTTACAGTTCTAGAGGTTAGAAATCCCAGGGTCAGGGTGTTAGCTGGGTGGTTTCTCTTCCTGTCTTCTGATGCCTCTCTCTGAGCCCTCCAATCCCTGGTGCCCCTCTGTCTGTCCCCCGTTTCTTATCATATGAACCAGGTTGGATTAGGGTCTATCTTAATGGCCTCATTTTAACTTCATTACCTCTTTAAAGTCACTGTCCCCAGATACAGTTCCATCCTGAGGTATTGGTGGAAGGACTTGAACTTAATAATTTGAGGGGTATGCTATTAGTCTGTAATATCTTCCTCAGGATAAGACAGTAAGCACGTGAGGGGGCTCCTGATATGAACTCACTCTACAGATACCCACTAACCAGCTCAGTCGTGTAAAGGTTTGACCCTTCTGAAAACTTCTAAGGAAAAGACACGTGTAAGTCAGACCCTTGGAGCCTCGTGGCTCACACACTGTAGCCCCTTCATTTTACATGCCAAGGTCTGGATTAAAGTGCTAAGGAAAGGCAGGACCAACGGCTGGAGCACTTCATATCCCAGTGTATAACCAACACCGCCATCCACAGCTAACTACCTGCCTTCCCTCTTGGTCTCTTGCAGGGCAGAATCCTAAAAAATCTAATTGCCCACATCATCATGCAGAGGTTAGGTCTAGGATGTAGGAACCTGTCCTGTTAAGGGGTGCTGTCCAGTTCCCCAAGAACTTAGCTTTGATTTGTGCTAGGATATGAGTGTTCAAAGTACAAAGTCAAGGGACTGGTCTTCTCGTCCAACTCCTGCATACCACTGCCCTCAAAGAGCGGTTGGTAGGCTTTGCCGCGTCCGCCTGCTCCTCCATGGTTTCCCCTGAGTTGTGTGCCCTCCTGCTGACCCACTGGAGTTCAGGTGGCATTGGCCAAGCAGCTCAAAATACATGAGCGTGAAGGGGGCCGGCGTGGCGGTCAGGCTCTGAGGCTTGGCTCTGGATGAAACTAGAGGATGTGCCTGTTTCTCCTGGGAGCAGCCTTGTCTTCCAGGGCCGTGCAGTGTGAGCACCCAGCCTCTGAGACCCTAGCCCTGTAGATTCTTGCTTTCTTTCTCTGTTGTTGACCACTGTCCAGTTTTCATTTACCACATGGATAATTCACTAAACACCTCTACTTCTGTTCTATAAATAAAACGGGAATAAGAGAATTTTCACCTTAACAATTATAATGAGAATTAAGTTGGATAATGCATGGCACGTGCTTCAGATGGCATCTGGCACCTAGCTTTCAGCAATTTAATTTTTATTGTTGTGAGTCAGCTCTTCACATCAGGTGGCCAGTCTTAGAACTTCAGCTTCAGCATCAGTCCTTCCAATGAATATTCAGGATTGCTTTCCTTTAGGATTCAATAAATTAATTTTATACACTTAAGATAATTTTCTCTTAATTAGGTAAAGACCAGTTTTTGATAGCAGATGATCATCTTTCAGTCTCTGCTATTTTTGGACCCTAGAGCATAATTCCATACAAGTACAATGGTAAATTTTTAGAGGCCAGACCATTTGACTTCTGAAGGGAGAAATTCACACACTGAAACTCTTGAGAGTGATCGAGGCAGAGTGCTGAAGTGATTTAGTAGAGAAGGCCCCTTCATATTGAAATAGCAGGTTGATATGGAAAGGGTAGTCAGCAATGTGCGTTCTGAAATGAGCTCTACCATTTATTCTGTGGATCCTTTATCTGCCTCCTGGCTCTCACTTTGTTTATCCATAAAACTGGACTAGTAAATGCACGGTATTTGGATTAAGAGACCAAAATACGTGCTTGTGTGCCTTAGTATGGGGCCTGGTGCCAGTGTGGAGCATAATATCCACCATTACTTTCTTTGCCTCCACTTTTGGGTCTTACGTGCAGCTGGGGCTACGTTGAGAGGCAGTGTAGTGGGAGGAATTCACCCAAAACTTCTCTGTAGAATGCCCTGACTTAAGTAACCATTCTCCCCATTGTTGGGGTGTAGATAGTTTCCAGCTTTTTACTGGTTTACCACTGCATGAATATTCTCATATGTAAATTCTTCCTGAGTGGTGCTACTTATTTCCTTAGGTTAAATTCTTTTAAAAGGCATTTCTAGGTCAGGGACATGCAAAATCTTAAAGCTTTTGATGTACACTGCATCAAAAAGCAGCTTGTTTAATAATAGTTCAGAGCATGGCTTCTGTACCCAGACTGGGTGTAAACCTTTGCTCTGCCGCTTATTAGCTGTGTGATTTGGGCCAGAATGACAATATCTAATACGGTTGTTTGAGGATTTAATATTTGTTAATTACTTAGAACAAGCACCTGGTACATACTAAGAGCCATATATATTATGTTTAATTAAAAAATTAGAATATTGCCTTCATGCTTTTCAAAAGAACTGCCACACGTACAGGCCTCTGTGCTCCCTCTGCACCACGTGACTGCACCGCTTGTGACACTGCTACGCGGGCTGACTAACTGGACAGCACGGACCCCCTGGGTCAGTGCCCCGGGTTGCAGTCACCATCCCTCCCTGCTATGCATAGTCCAGTCTTTGAGCTGCCCTATTATGCAGATTTGGGGCATTTTGCCTTCTAAGTGGTTAGCATAATATACTCCTTTATTGTACCATCTTCTCGCTTACTGGAGGAGCATATGGACTCGGGGAAACCCTTTCAGATTCCTCTCAATAGATCACCCCAGTTCCCTCAATGGGGAACCTGGTCCCGTCCACGTGGAATGGAAACCCCTCCACCCTGCCCCTGAAGCACATCTGGTCTCTGCTTCGTCTCAACTGTGTCTCATTTCTTTGCTAGCAAGTCTGCATGGCTTGACATGCTTCTGGATGATGGGTGCTCTGTCCACACTGAGATGCCCAGGTAAGGAGGCCTCCTGCAGGGCGGGACCCTGGCTACAGCCCCTCTGGTTCTTATATCATCAGTTTAAATGAGAAGAGACTTCAGGTGGGAATAGAAGGAAAAGGGAAGGCAATAGGATTTGTGCATTTTTTCACTTTGAGAAAGACAGTGGTTCTCATGGTGGGCTTGCTTCTCCATGTACAACAAGATGACTTTTCAGGCAGACAATTCTTCCCTTGTGTAGAACTCCGGAGAATGCAGCCAGTCTGGCATTCCTTGCAAACCTCCCCCACCTGCCCCTCCTACTAAATGCCAGTAGTGTTCCCACCCATTGGGTAACCCAACCCCTGCCCCTCCCAGTACGCATTTTCAGCCACTTTCTGGAGGCAGTGCTGCCCCCGGTTGGGAACTGCTGATTAGGTTCAAACACAGCTTCACTGGGTGATGTCACAGAAACAGCAGTAGACTGCAAAGTGAATATTGTGCTCTCACCTTGTTTTACTCTGGTCCAAGCCCCAGCTGGTAGAGGAAGGGCGCGAAGGAAAGGTTTCATTAATATAGGAGGCAGCGGGGGCTAACCCTGAGAGCAAGGCTCATTCTCATGAAAGTGGGGGACTCGGACTTCAGGCCGGCCTTCCTGCCTGGCCCTGGCTTATCAGTGTAGCAGCCACAGGGAGTTTGCCCATCCTGTGTTCTCCGTCCCTAAGCCTAGGCAGACCAGTGATTGGCATATCCTCAAGTAGCAGTTGAGTATTCATTCAGCTTTGGCAGACAGGAGAGGGGACCGGAACATGATGACTGGCGGCCACCCTAGCTCGCTCCTGCCTTTCAGAGTGTTTCTGTCTGGCCAATCCCATATTTGTCCACTTTTAAACAGCATGAAACTTGGGGTCTTTTCTCCAGCCAGCAAATTAAACCAGGCCCTGTAGTATCCAGTAACTCCCTAACACAGGTTCTGGTGTTGTAAATACAACTCCGTCTGTCTCCCCCCCTTTTTAGTGATGGTTGGATGTCCCGGGCTGTGACCTTTCTAGACCGACTTTTAATCTGGCTTGGGATCCGCAGGGACTAGATCTCCAGAGGGCTCCCCTGGACAGCACAGCAATTACCATCGGAAATTTTCTCAAGATGCAATTGAAACCTGTTTCCTCAGGCCCGTGCCTCAGCCTCGTAGCATAGGAGTTTTTGCCTCATTCTTCCCCTGGGTGTTGAGATCTCAGCCCAAAGTCAGAGCTGGGACTTCCTGTAGGCTACCTGAATGACTGGGTTGGGAGCAGGACCAGGCTGGCACCCCCTCTGTGGCAGTGGTGCAATTCCAAGTGGATGACATTCTTTAAGCTTTCTTACATTAGACTCCTTGTGACTATCTGACGGGAGCAGATTCCTTTGTTTCCCTGAAACACAAGATTTTGAAGACTTTGTAGGCAAGCCCTCCCTGGCATCACTGGCTGAGCGTCATCCAGCTCCAGGGGTGCCGGTCACACAGATGCACTGGAGGGTGCCCCCTAGACGTGTGCCCTGAAGAAGCCTGTTCTCCAGTCATTCCAAGCCCTGTTCTGGGCCTTGGGGATCCTCGGTGAAAATCCCTGAAGGAGGTCTTTCCACGCTAGTCACAGGACCCTGGGTCTCCACTTTCTTTGCTGGGCCACCTGCCCTCTGCATTTCTCCCACGTCCTTTCTCCCAAGCATGCTGCCCCTCTGACTGAACGTTTCTTTGGCTCCCCCGCTCACTTTCACTCTCACTTTCCCTTCTCACCAGAACACTCTCCTGATCATTTTGCACTGCCAAGAATGTAGGACTTACCTCAGGCATATTGTTTTCCTCTCTGTTGAGCTAATGCTGCTCTCCAATCTGAGCGGGTGGGTGAAGTGCAGACCAGAGCCCCCAACAAAGCTAGGCAGGTGGTTCATCCAGTGAGTGAGGTCCCCTGGGGCTGGGTTGTGTACACCCTGACTGGAGGTATCCTTGGTGCCTCTGGCAGGGTGGCTATTCTGGAGAAAATACTCTTCCTCTTTTTGAGAACTCTCAGAAACCCCTGAAGGACTTATGTGTAAGTTCAGTTCAGTTGCTCAGTCATGTCTGACTCTGTGACCCCATGGACAACAGCACGCCAGGCCTCCCTGTCCTTCACCATCTCCGGGATCCTGCTCAAACTTGTGTCCATCAGGTCGGTGATGCCATCCAACCATCTCATCCTCTGTCATCCCATTCTCTTTTGCCTTCTATTTCCCACCATCAGGGTCTTTTCCAATGAGTTAGTTCTTCATATCAGGTGGCCAAAGTATTGGAACTTCAGCTTCAGCACCAGTCCCTCCAATTAGGATGGACTGGTTTCATCTCCTTGCAGTCCAAGGGATTCTCAAGAGTCTTCTCTAACACCATAATTCAAAAGTATCAACTCTTTGACACTCAGCCTTCTTTATGGTCCACCTCTCACATCCATACATGACCACTGGAAAAACCAGGGCTTTGACTAGATGTATCTTTGTCGGCAAAGTAATGTCTCTGCTTTTTAATATGCTAAGTTTGTCATAGCTTTTCTTCCAAGGAGTCTTTTATTTTTGTGGATTCAGTCACCATCTGCAGTGACTTTGGAGCCCAAGAAAATAAAGCCCATCACTGTGTCCATTGTTTCCCCACCTATTTGCCATGAAGTGATGGGACCAGATGCCATGATCTTAGTTTTTTGAATGTTGAGTTTTAAGCCAGCTTTCTCACTCTCCTCTTTCACTTTCATCAAGAGGCTCTTTAGTTCTTCACTTTCTGCCATAAGGATGGTGTCATCTGCATATCTGAGGTTACTGATATTTCTCCTTGCAATCTTAATTCCAGCTTGTACATTCATCCAGCCTAGCATTTCTCATGATGTACTCTGCATATAAGTTAAATAAGCAGGGTGACAATATACAGCCTTGACATACTCTTTTTCCTATTTGGAACCAGTCTGTTGTCCCATGTCCGGTTCTAACTGTTGCTTCCTGACCTGCATACAGGTTTCTCAGGAAGCAGGTCAGGTGGTCTGGCATTCCCATCTCTAAGAATTTTCCACAGTTTGTTGTGATCCACACAGTCAAAGGCTTTAGCGTATTCAATGAAGCAGATGTTTTTTCTGGAATTCTCTTGCTTTTTCTATGATCCAACGGATGTTGGCAGTTTGATCTCTGGTTCCCCTGCCTTCTCTAAATCCAGCTTTCATGTACTGTTGAAGCCTGGGTTAGAGAATTTTGAGCATTACTTTGCTAGCATGTGAGATGAGACGAGTGCAATTGTGCGGTAGTTCCCTGGTGGCTCAGATGGTAAAGCGTCTGCCTACAATGTGGGAGACCGGGGTTCGATCTCTGGGTCAGGAAGATCCCCTGGAGAAGGAAATGGCAACTCACTCCAGTACTTTTGCCTGGAAAATCCCGTGGATGGAGGAGCCTGGGAGGCTACAGCCCATGGGGTCACGCCAAGAGCTGGACACGACTGAGCGACTCCACTTCCATTTTCACTTTGAGCATTCTTTGGCGTTGCCTTTCTTTGGGATTGGAATGAAAGCTGACCTTTTCCTATGCATAAGTTGATGCCACTCTGTTCTCATGTTCCCCAACGGTACTCCCAACTCAGCCTTCTGAAATGGGGCCACATTTTTGCAAAGAAACAAGGCAGTTGGTGCTTTCCCCACACTACGGGGCCAGTTTCACCCGTGGTGAAGCTGTGATAGTTTAGAGAGTGTGGTTTGGTTGGGAAAAGTCTTACTGCCTTGGGTCCTGGGAAACCTATGGCCAAGGACAAGGCTCTCCCAGAGCAACAGGAGATGGGCAGAGGTGGCCTGGGCCGGCAGAGGCTCCTGGAGGGCTTCGGACTTTAGGCTTCATGAGGTCCCTAGGAGAGGCAAGCTTCTGCCCCTGTCTCCACCAGCACCTTGCCAGCAGCCTTGAACCTAGCCTCATGCCCTTCCAAGACTTGCCATCACCACCTGTGCAGGAGACCTATTATAGCTTTCTACATGTGTGTTAAGTCGCTTCAGTCATGTCCAACCCTTTGCAACCCTACGGACTGCAGCCCACCAGACTCTTCTGCCCATGGGATTCTCCAGGCAAGAATGCTGGAGTGGGTTGCCATGCCCTCCTCCAGGGGATCTTCTTGACTCAGGGATTGAGCCCACGTCTCTTACATCTCCTGCGCTGGCAGATGGGTTCTTTACCCCTAGCACCACCTGGGAAGCCCCAGAGCTCTCTAAGAGTGCTTAAAATGCTTTAGGAGAATGTGTCAGTGTGGCATTGCCATGGGCACCACCTCACCCCAGGGGATAGCTAAACACAGAGTACACACCATGTGGTCCTTTGGCTCCCACAGAGGCACATGTATCTTCTGGCCTTTCCTGACCCTCTCTTCACAGCTTTGCCCAAGGGACTAGTAACATTAACTGGAAATCTCAGGGGTATGTAGAAAGAACACAGCTTGGGGACCGAATCTTCTTTCTCCTTCATCTTTTTGTCCCATTCCGCCCAAGTATTTTCATCCCATCCCATCCCAAATATTAGCCAGGGAGCATGGCAGATGGATGTCTCTCCTGTTCCCTGACAAGTGATGAGACAGTTGTAAGACAGCACACAGCAATTACTCAAGAAATGCTCATTCCCTCAAGTTACCCAGGTTCTGCAACAAAGGTAGAGGGGACCCTTCAGACCTGCAGGACATTCAGGTAAAGGGCGGAGCCTTATCACTAAGGCCTGCCTCCTTGGGCGGTGCTTCCTCTAAGTGAGGATAGCACTCCTTGGTAAGGGAGTGCTCTTTAGGAGGAGGGCAGGCTGTGATTGGCAGGGTCACGTGGACAGCCTCCTGGGGAAATAGGTTCCTTGACTTAGGTGGTGGTTACAATAAAGTTTTGCACTTTTGTGTTGTATTTAACAATAAAGATCTCTTTTCAATAACTTGCTTTCTTCCTTTCCCATTCGCTTTACTACACAAATCCTAAGAGCCTCCACAGCCGGGACATGCTGTGGGCAGTGTCGCTGGCCGCCGGAGCACCTCATTTCAGGCCGGGGTGGGGATGTGGAGGGGAGGCGGCAGGGCCCTGGAAGGTGTTCACAGAATGTGATCCCCACGGCCCTGTCTTCTCTGGGTGCTGAGGACAACAGCAGCAGAGAGAAAGGCAAGTGGGCACATTTTTTCCTCAAAGTGAACCTCTGCTTGTCCTGCTGGGCTCATGCTCTGGTCTCCCCGCCCTCTGTGGGCAGCGTGTCTCTCTCCTGGAAAGTTAGTAGGTGGCAGTCCTGTTTTCCCTTCAAGGGCTGACCTCTCCCAGCTCCTGAGACCTGGATCCTGCTCTTCCCTAGGACTTGCCAACACCACACATGGCTTGGTTTCGAAGGAGAAGCAATGCCCAGCCTATGTCCTGGGCTGGCATGGAGGAGCCAGGGAATCGGGGAGGACAGGGCCTCCACTAGAAGCCAGCACTAGAAAACGGGGTGCCTGCTGCGGCTTCAGTGAGGGGCCAGCCTTGCATGAGGGGAAAACGTCAACTGTTCATCAGTAACACTGGGCTGAAGATGTGTTTTTCAAAGTAGGCTAGCTAGACGTTCAGACCATCCGCACCAGGCTCCTGGCAGCAGCAGCTTCTGTGACTCCGCTTCTTCCTCGATGGTCAGGTTTTCATCTGGTCAAAGCAGGGGCCAAACCCTCATCCTGTCTGGACTCACACCTCTATTGACGAGGCTCTCCTTGCTGCGGGTCCTGGGACCAGCTCATCTCCACCTCCTGCTGGCAGCCTGAGCCCCTGCAGTGAGCTCCTGGGTCAGAAGGCTTAGGGCTGGCACACCTGCCTTGGGAATTCAAATCGGCTTGACCTCCACTTCCTAAAAGGGTTTGTTAGACTCACAAGTTTTCTCAGATGGGGTTAATTTGCTTAGTATTAAAGTTATCAGCCAGAAACGTGTCCCACTTCATGACAACATGTCTATACCAGATCACCTCAAAGAAGTTATGCAGGAGAACTCCTGTGCAAGGCCTTGCCTTGTGTACAGGTCCAAACTCAAGCCTGCCTCCTGAGTTTCCCTGTATCACATTATGGATTCCTCCTGCCTTGTGCTTCTGCCCTGTCTTCTCTGGGGCTGGACTGTGGACAATCCTGTGACAAAAGCCTGACATTCATCTGACCCACCCAATTGCTGAGAGGTATTCCCGGTGAGCAAATGAAGACCTCTGCAGGCCCAGAAACCATCCCCTATCCCCTCACCAAACGTTCTGGCCATGAGATCTGAGAGTGCTCCATGGTACAGGAATTCTCAGTCTCTTTGGGAAGGATGCGGTGTTTGCACAGACAACATGAAATCTAGCACAATGGGCTTTGCAAGTGTTATTCACGACACTAAAGGGAATAAGGGGATTTTGAAAGGGATCTCTGTTTTACCAATCTTCAAAGCCAAGGCAAGGCGGAATGACTCAGTGTGACAGCTCAAGCCTGCTGAGTAGTGACACACTGCACCTGCTGACTGTCACAGCTGAACCTGACACTTACTCTCCCAAGACTTCTTAACTCAGATTAGGATACTCCCGTTCACTGTCTTTTTCTGGGGAGGGGGAATAAAATATGACCTTAATACTCAGATTAATACAAGAATCCCAAAGTAGGCTGTCAACCACAGTGGCTTAATGTGACTAAGGGTTCAGCTCTGATTATTCAACAAAATGTGAAATGATTCCACTGTGGTCTTTCCCCATGTTCTTCCCTCTTGACCTGGATGTCACCAAAAGGATTCAACTCTCTATACACAAAGTTAGGAGGGAATACCAACCTTTATTTACACTTGGGTTCAAGTTCAGAACTGCCATCTTGGACAGTATAGCAAGGCAAAAAAAAGCACAAATCCTGAGACCAAGGTTCAGATTCCAACATGAACATATCAACTGTGTAACAAGTTTGTGACTGTTCCCCAGTTTCTTCAGTAAAATGGAAAGAGTGTCACCCCAGCTTCTGGGGCTGTTAACAGCTTGCCACCACCATGGCACTACCCACAAGCAGCTAGCTGAACCACCATGGGCCTCCCGGTCTCAGCCCTGCTGATGAGTGGGGATAACCCTAACATGCTCCAAAGGCAAGAAAGAAGAACTCGGACCGGTGCAGGGCTGAGTGAGAAAAACTGCATATGGGTGTTCAGTGTTATTTACAAGTCTTGCCCAGGACAGGGACAGACAGCCTTTGTACACGGGTGTTGAATTCTGACACTAGCTTTGAGGGAGAAAATCTGCAACACTCTTCTCCCTGGACCCCTTTTCATTTGGTCAGTGGGTTAAATAACATGATTTTAAAGATCATATTCTTAATACTCTTCCTAAAAACCACCCAAACACTAAATATGCACATTTATACTAAGCATGTATGTATGCGTGTGTTACATACACACAGAAACCACGAGGTAGTTTAAATCACCATGAAAAACCCCAATACTTGCCCTAATTCTCTGCCACAGAGTGGTAACCTCTGAGTGCATAACAGCTATTTTAAATTATTGGTTAAATAAAAAACCAAAAAAATTCCAGGAGAATATAACATTTACAAGTAAATGGTAAATATAACTGTATTTTAATTTCTTGGTCTCTGAACACTAGGCTGTGACTGCTTTAAATTAATAGCAGGTTATATGCATTTCCTCTAATACTGAAGGACACAGCCTTCCGGTATCTATGCAATTTACTAAGTAGTCTCAATAGATTCTGTTTTACAACTCGCTTTACTCTCCACGCTTTTGTGGAGGATTCAGTACAATCTCTATGTACAGGTTTTAAACATTATTTCTGAACTACATTTGGAATTCATCAAATAAAAAAATAATCACCACTATCTACCTTCCTGGGAAAGTGCCAGACTAACCCCTAGCCAGAACTGCTGCTGTTTAGGTGTCTGGAGAAACCCCTGTTCCCACAAACCACCCAGACCAAAAAGAGTACAATGAGTTCAAATTACACGGGAAAAAGCAACATCTATTGTTCTTAGAGTCTGACTCTCTTCCCCACAGCAAGAAAAGTCTCTTCATAGGTATGCCGGTGCTGTTTAAGTTGCCAAAGAAATTGGGCTGTCTCAAGCCAGAGCAGGGAAATCTTCAGGGTCATCTGGGTTTGGAGCAACATCTTGTATCTAAAAAAGAGAAGTTTTGAAACTGTCAGTTCACCCATTCCCACTTGGGTGCAGAAGTGCGTGAAACACAGTACCTGCTCTTGCAGGGAGTGGCTAACTGAGTAGGGGTAAGCGGCCCAAACGTTGAGGGCGGGAGGCCCAGTGGGAAGAGAAGAGTGGAGGGTCACTCCACGCGAGGCCCTGCTCTGAGCTGCAGGCAAGTTCTGCCCAGACCCTGCAGAGGGGGACACAGTGCTTCTCCTCTGACCCGCTCTGTCCCCGCTGCAGAATGGCTGGCAGTGCCCGCCACCCTGCCTCCCCCATGCCCTGCCCCAGCCCTCACTCCCACAAACCCTTACTGTGACCCTTTATTTGCACCTTGCGTGCATGCGTGCTAAGTCACTTCAGTTGTGTCTGACTCTGCAGCCCTATGGACTATACCCCAACAGGCTCCGTTGTCCATGGGCTTCTCCAGGCAAGAATACTAGAGTGGATTGTCATGCCTTCCTCCAGGAAATCTTCCCAACTCAGGGATCAAACCCATTCTCATGTATCCTGCACTGGCAGGTGGGTTCTTTACCACTAGCACCACCTGGACCCTTTAGCTAATCCTTCATCTGATAAACATGACGGAATGTTTGCTACATGGAGATACAAGGATGATTAAAGACAGTCCTACCCTCAGGAGCTCACAGAGCTCCTGCAGGAGGAGGATACTGGTCACATCAGTAGCACATGGCCTGGGAAGAGAGGCCCACAGTCGGGGCGTCCAGTGCAACTTGGTGGCCATGCACATTACAGTTAGGTGATGTCTTCTAGAAGAGAAACTTCTGGAGATAACCACAACAAACGAGCAAAAAGAACAGGATTCTGACACAATGCAGCTGTGAAGGCGGGTGGGGCCCGAGGGTGGTGCAGAGCTGGAAGGGCCCAGGTGGGTGGCAGGGCCCCTTGCACCAGACAGCCACACTGCACCACAGTGGCAGAGCTGCTCTCGGAAAGGGGCAGGCGTGCATTTTCTATTTCCAGAATAGATCCTTTTTCCAAGCTGGCCTCAGATTTACCCAGAAAAAACACTTGTTTTTGTTCTTGCTGAAGTATAACAAGTTAGACTCTTCCCAGGGGTTGCTCCCTGGAATAAGGGAATAGGCAGCAAAAGGAATATTTCCAAGATCAGCCACAAAGAAGGGGCTGCTCCATTCTCACAAGGACAGCACTGGTGCCTCTGCTGGCCGCTGAACCTTGTGCCCGATTCCCACTAAACAGGTATTGGTATATTTGTTCATAAAACACTGATGAAGTGTCTAGTACAGCTTATATCATACTAGGCACTGGGGAAACCAATCTGTCTTCTGGAGACAGCAGATGCTGACCAACAACTGTACCAGCGATAGTACATACAAAAGCAGATGGTGCGTCAAAGAAAGGGAGGACTCTGACATGGTCTGGAAGCCTCCTGTGATGAAGGGAGGTTAGCGGATTTATCCTAGGTAAACAGGCAAAGGGATAGGAGGAAGGCCAGCAGGCAGAAAGGCCCCATGGAGTAAGGAACAAGGCTGTCTGTCCAGAAGGAGGGCAGTGTCGGCTGAAGAGTGGCAAAGAATGGTTTGACATGAAAAGGTTGCCTTGAAGCTGTTGGAAGGATTCTGTCTACTCTGAAAGCATCAGGGCACAGGGTTGCTTACACCGTAGTAAGCAACTGTCAGTTGATCTAATTCAATACCAAGCCTGGGGACCCCATCTGATGCACATGTGTGAATTTTTCTCCAGCTCTGAGTGTACAATCATAGCAGACAGACTTCCCTGGAGACCCTGGAGGCCAGGGCTACACAATGGTCTGTATCCAACTGATGCCCATCATGCTGATGACCATTCCAAACACTCTAACATGAGGCCCACACTAGACGGAGGAGAAAGAACATCCTCTATCTAGACCAGGCAGAACTTGATGATCCTCCAAAATTAAACTATGTAGGCCCAGGGCATCTTCATCCTCTCACTTCAGAAAAGCATCCAGGATTTAGAATATACACACTTACCACCACTTCTGCTCTGGGTCCATAGTTTTCTGCCCTTCTGATCCTTCCCCGGCCTCCCCGTGTGCCACCTCTGGCTCCACGCCCGGGACGAGGGAGGTTACCAAAATTAATCTCCAGCTGGGACGTGATGTCATTGGCCGCTTTCCGGAAAACGTGGGCATCATCTTCATAGTCATCCTTTACCATCTGAAACACAGTTACAGCATCAAACACAGAACATACACACGGCCGTCTCCATGGACACTCACTGGGCTGAGCAGGGGAAGATGCTACTGCTGCTCTGCTTCCGGCTGCGTGGGTTTTGCACATTTTGCAGCCACACATTCTCATACTGACAGGCCTTCTCTTTTTTATTTAATTGGAGTGGCTGATTTACAGTGCTGGGTTAGTTTCTGCTGTAACAACAAAGTGAGTCAGTGCTGTTCAGTCACTAACCCGTGTCTGACTCCAACCCAATGAACTGTAGCCCACAAGGCTCCTCTGTCCTTGAGATTCTCCAGGCAAGAATACTGGAGTGGGTTGCCATGTTCTTCTCCAGGGGATCTTCCTGACCCAGGGATCAAACCTGTGTCTCCTGCACTGCAAGTGGATTCTTTACTGCTGAGCCACCAGGAAAGCCCCAGTTGGCTACATAAATGCATAAATCCACTCTATTAAGATTCTGTCACCATACAGATTATCATAGAGTATTGAATAGAGTTCCCTAAACTATACAGTAGGTTCTCAACAGTTATCTACTTTATACACAGTAGTACCATAGTCTTAATTCAAGCATTTTTGAACTTACTTCAAGTCAGACCAAATTTCTATCAGCTTAGTAGGTTAAGATGTAAGATTTAACATGACTAACAGAAATCCTATAAATGTTGCATATCTAAGTGTATTTTGCTGAGATTGAAAAGTTTTAGTTCCTGCCTTTTGTTTTGTTCACAAATGCTACTTTGATAAATAAGGAAAATTCACCTTCCTAGAAAAGAACTTGATGGAGAAACTGCTCTCAACATGGGTACTGACTGTACAAATACCATATGTTAAAAATTGGATGATTTATAGTAAATAATTTTGACTCAAAATATATGGAAAGTGTAACACAACAGTATGATTATCTAAGGGTTGCTACCAAGGCTGAAGAATTCTTTGAGAATATACATTTTATTGTATGGGGCTTCCCTTACAGTAGCTCAGTTGGTAAAGAACCTGCCTGCAATTCAGGAGAGCTTGGTTCAATTTCTGAGTTGGGAAGATCCCCTGGAGAAGGAAATGGCAACCCACTCCAGTATTCTTGCCAGGAGAATCCCATGGACAGGGGAGCTTGGCAGGCTACAGTCCATGGGGTCATAAGAGTCAGACATGAATCAAGAGGTCAAATTAGTTTTGTCTCTTGCTAAAACTATTAATAAACCTTCAAATTTGATTTGGTTTCAATTCCTAACAAAGAATGAAACTTCTCACCTACAGAGAAATATAAACCTGCAGAAAATAGGCCAATGATTGTGGATGAGCATCTCCAAAGTATTACATAGTTAAACATCCATTTGCTTGTCCAGCAAATGGAATCAAATTTCCCAGAGCATGTATTTCCCTTTTGGCCATATGTTTATTCCAGGCTTCATGTTTAACATTTGTGTCCTTAGGCAGATATACTCTGAAAGCTAAAAAGATGAAGGAAAGAACAATTCAGGAACACTTGCACTCTGGTAACAAGATAAACATACAAAAAATGTAAGAGGCAAAATAATAAACAACTGCCTGATTTAGAAAACAATTGGCTGTCAAGGCGCCTCAGCAGAGACACAGCTCCCCAGTAAGAAGGCACAGCTTGCAGTGGAAGGTGAGTGAGCAAACTGTCAGGCCAAAGTGCTTTACAGGCCTGCTCTATTCATAGGCTACTGTTAGGTCTTAACTTTGGCAAGAACAGAGCTCCAAGGAAACAAGAGGTATTATTCTAGTGCTTTTGTTCTCTTTAATGTATCCAGAACAAAGTAGTGACACCAAGATTTGGCTTCTGTCTCTTTAAGAACTCCTGGCTGAAATAATCAATGCTGTAAGGTTAATAAGTACCAAAGCTGTGTGCCTTACTGAGACCAAGTTCAATGACTCAGCTAACCCAGTTGCTTCAAAGATTCCAGGAGACCTCTCTCAGCAGCCAGGGAAGATGAATCTGGTGTGGATTAAGAAGAGCAGCTTCTATTTTTACTTAACATGTCAGCTGCATATTTCAAATCCTGACAGCACAATTGTTTTAGGAAAAACTTTATTTACAAAAGAAGAAAGTAGATAGGGAAAAAAAAAAAAACCAACCCAACTAGCTGATAGACTTGTAAAAAGACTTCACAGAGCTTTCTGAGAGAATAAGGCTCTGGCCTCGTATGTGTACAAAAAGCCTTTTCTTAGAGGTACAGCTCAAAACATAGACTCTTAGAGTCTGGACTGATGGAAAGAGGAAGTAGGAAGGAATCCAGTATCATAAATGATCCCCTAGAGAAACTATTCATAAAAAGAATATAACTGACCAAAATGTAAATGAGAACACAGACAAATCTACATAGTGTAAAACTCCTGATTTTCAAATGGCAAAGCAAGGAATAACATGAAGCAGAGAGGAAGAGTGCTCACCACCATCATTGACACAGAGCCTGGTATCATGATAAATAGCTGTGACTGATACTAACTCTAAATTTTAAAATTACAATGCTTCAGTGTATCCTCCCTTAAATTTAGGAATGCAAATAGAATGTGATTAAATAACTCTCTGAGCATTCTTATCAATATATACTATAAGATATTCTCAAAGCTGAAGCCGCCAACAAATAGGTGAACAAAAACCATGTAAAATCAGACTTAAGAATGTGTTAGCAATCCCAAATGGACAGCTGGCCATGCTAGCAGTGCCTGTCCTGGGGGAGGGGCTTCAGGGGTCCTCTGGTGAATTTCTGCAGAGGGAGCAAACTGCAGTATCACAAGAAAGGATTCACCCAACTCTGACTGCTTTAAAGTGACCAACTAGCTTCAGTTAAACACGCTTATTAAGAATTAGAACTGTGAAAAATAACATTGAATCACTTTTCTGTAGACCTGAAACTATAAAAATACTGTAAATCAACTATACTTGAACTTAAAAAAAAGAATCATAACTGAAGGTAATCTAATCACGAAAATGCCTAGTAGTTATCCTATGAAATGGCATCATTCAAGGAAACATCCTGGATCTCTCTTTTGACACAAAATTGAAATGCAGCTAAAACATACAGTGTAAGCACAGTCTTCACACAGTTCTGGAGCAAGAGAAAATCTGCTCACTATAACTGCGTTGGATCAAGTATTAATGGGTCAATTTTTTTTTCATTTAATAAAAATATAGTAAAATTAGGCATGCATGGTTACTCTTAGATTGAAACAGACACATCTAATTACTATAATGTTGAAACTAGAATGTCAACTACTAATGTTCCACTTCATTTTCATTAAGGTAACAGTGAAGATTACCTCTAGATATAAAACATCATGCTTACATCATCTCTATATTTAGACTTGTGTATCACCACTGCTTTGGAAGGGACAGTAGACTCAGGTTTCCGGATGTTAAATTCAGGCTTTGGTCTGGTCTGTTCTTGAAGATTTTTCCACTCATCTAGGGTCATCTCTTGAACTTGAGTTTCTTCTTCTGCCTCCAACTCAGGAACTCTATAAAAGAAGTATAATCATAAAGAATAATTTTTGATGGGTCTGAAATGTCTATTTTATGAAAGAGGAAGTCATACCCATTAGTTTAATGTACTTTTACAGAACTCCGTCTCAGATTTAAATAAGGTAAGAAAATCTTTGAACCATAAGCTTCCTTATTTTCATAATTTTATGCCATCACTCCCAATTGAAGATACTCCCTGTCTGTGTTCAAAGCACACAGAATGGGAATATAACCATTCCAGTGACATTAATATTATACTCACCACCAAGCATTCCCTTCCCATATGGCATTACATACAAAATGATATAATTGTAGAAACAAATGGGAGAAGCTATTGAGACAAAACATGTATAGAGAACCATGAACAGAGGTTATAAACAGTGAGTCACAAATGCATTCTTTTGTAAATGTCCTCCTTAAATTCATGGATTCTTAAAAAAGACAGACATATATAACAATGAAACAAAATTTAATGTCTAGAAATAAGCCCTCATGTTTACGAGCAACTAATTTTTTTGACCAGGGTGCCACGTGGATATTAAGTTTTCCCAGCAACAGTTGTTGAAAAGTTCTTTCTCCTTTGAATTAAGTTGAACTTCTACCTCATACCATAAGTATAGAGCTAAAAGTATAAAACTCTTCGAAGAAAATATAGGCATAAACCTTGGATTAGGCAATGGCTTCCTAGATACAACACTGAAAGCATAAACATCAAAAGAAAAAGCCGATAAACTGGACATCACCAAAATGGACAACTTGCATGCTGTAAAAGGACACCATCAAGAAAGTGAAAGGATAACTCACAGAATGGGAGAAATTATTTGCAAACCATTTATCTGATAAGGGACTTAGAGCTAGAATACAAAAAGGACTCTTACAACTCAATATAAATAAATGACACAACTTTAAAAAGTACAAATGTCCAAACAATGAATGTACACGTATTTTTGCACATTTCACAATATGTAAATTCTATATCAGTTTAGGTGGTAGGAATAGGTGTGTTTGCAAATTTTCCCACATGAAATGTTGGAAAAATACCAATATGAAAATATATCCCTGGTGGTCCAGAGGATAAGGCTCCATGCTCCCTATGCAAGTGGCCTGGGGTTCAATCCCTGGTCAGGGAACTAGATCCCACACGCTGCAACTAAGAGGTCACATGCTGTGATGAAGAGGAAAGACCTGGTGTCCAGCAACTAAGACCCAGTACAGTCAAGTAAATAAACAATTTATAATAAAACCATATCCCAAATATACACTGGCAAAAATATGAAAAGATATTAAATTCTGTAATCTCAAATACTGGAAATGACCTAAAATCATCTGGAGAAAATCTTAGTGGAAAAATTATAGACATCAAACATGAATACTAAGCAGCTAAAAAAGAATCAGAAATACATATATTGCTATGGGGCACCTCCTGGATATACTGATAAAACAGCAAGGTAGAATATATGTTTCCATTCACCTAAGGAATATAACATACAAATATATATATACAGATTTTTTAAATAAAATCATAACATACACCATGGAAAGAACAGGGATATATGCTAACTGGAAAATATCATGTCTTAACAGATTGTACTTTGGAAACATGTAAATATTTTGTATAATTATAAAACAGACTTAAATTCAGTATCTAAAATTTGGGAGCAAGATTAATCAAATTAGCCTAATTGTTTATCACTGGTGATAAAAAGCACCAGAAGAAAAGCTATTTAAAGTGCCTTAAAATATAAATTTGATTTTTCATCTCTATATTCTCATCCACTTAAATGTACTAGAAATAGTTAAGAATCTAGTAGTAGTAAGTAACCCCCAGTCCCTAGATTATGGTTTCTAAATACTATATTCTACCTTTTAAGCTTATTTTATGGAAGTACAGTTAATTTACAACAAACAGTAAAGTGATTCAGTTATAGATAGTTATACATTCTTCTTCATATTCTTTTCCATTATGGTTTATCACAGGATATTGAATTCTGTGCTATAGAGCAGAACCTTGTTATTTATCCATTCTATGTAAAATAGTTTGTATCTACTAATTTCAAACTCCATCCCATTTACTCTTCCCCAACACCCACTCCCCCTTGGCAACCACAAGTCTATTCTCTATGTCTGAGAGTCTGCTTCTGCTTCATAGATAAGTTCACTGGTATCATATTTTAGATTCCATGTGTAAGTGATACCATACAATTCTAAATACCATATTCTATTAAAGGACTCTGGCTCCCTGGAAAAATGACTCAGTATAAGGTGTGAACTACAGATGATGAGTCATAAACATGTCTTGCCAGAGAGCAAGCAAGCTATCAGAGATTACTGAAAGTGTGTCAAAAGCATCAAGGATCAACTTGAAGAGGCTCCCTTCAGTCAAAAAATGGATCAGTTTAAGTGGCTCAGAGGTTAAAAAGTGTCTGCCTCTAATACGGGAGACCCGAGTTCGATCTCTGGGTTGGAAAGACTCTCTGGAAAAGGAAATGGTAACCCACTCCAGTATTCTTGCCTGGAGAATCCCATGGACGTAGAAGCCTGGTAGGCTATGTCCACAGGGTCGCAAAGAGTCGGACACGACTGAGCGACTTCACTCACTCACTCACTCAAGCATAAAATCTCAGTGGACTAAAATACATCAGATATGTTTAAATCTCTAAGTTCATAAAAACACTTAAAAAAAGTCACTGGCACCTTAGAAAGATATGACGGAGCCAACTCATTCGAAAATGAGTAAAAGTAAAATATTTCTTCTATTATCCTTCATTTCCTTAACAAACTTACACCTCACTGTAATCAACTAATTCTAGGTAAGTGTTTCTTTATAGATCATCCCAGCTATTTAAATAAAGAAAGAATGATAGAATTAGAGTATCACTAATTTGCAGCCCTAATAAATCAATGGATAAAGGAAATGATAAGCAGCAGCCTTTCATAAACTTTGCAACAATCTTACCAAAAAGTTGAACCTGAATTTGATCAAACCTCTGCTTCTCACTATTAGTATTAAGAAAAATTTTTTAAAATATGAATAACAGAGACACATGTTCTACTACTCTATAATGCCATGCTGGATTTGGCTTGCACTAAATTTGTATGCAGGTCAGGAAGCAACAGTTAGAACTGGACATGGAACAACAGACTGGTTCCAAATAGGAAAAGGAGTACATCAAGGCTGTATATTGTCACCTGCTTATTTAACTTATACGCAGAGTACATCATGAGAAACGCTAGGCTGGAAGAAGCACAAGGTGGAATCAAGATTGCTGGGAGAAATATCAGTCACCTCAGATATGCAGATGACACCACATTTATGGCAGAAAGTGAAGAAGAAGGAAAGAGCTTCTTGATGAAAGTGAAAGAGAGTGGAAAAGTTGACTTAAAGCTTAACATTCAGAAAACGAAGATCATGGCACCCGGTCCCATCACTTCATGGGAAATAGATGGGGAAACAGTGGAAACAGTGTCAGACTTTATTTTGGGGGGCTCCAGAATCACTGCAGATAGTAACTGTAGCCATGAAATTAAAAGATGCTTACTCCTTGGAAGAAAAGTTATGACCAACCTAGACAGCATATTCAAAAGCAGAGACATTACTTTGCCAACTAAGGTTCGTCTAGTCAAGGGTATGGTTTTTCCTGTGGTCATGTATGGATGTGAGAGTTGGACTGTGAAGAAACTGAGCACCAAAGAATTGATACTTTTGAACTGTGGTGTTGGAGAAGACTCTTGAGAATCCCTTGGACTGCAAGGAGATCCAACCAGTCCATTCTGAAGGAGATCAGCCCTGGGATTTCTTTGGAAGAAATAATGCTAAAGCTGAAACTCCAGTACTTTGGCCACATCATGTGAAGAGTTGACTCACTGGAAAAGACTCTGATGCTGGGAGGGATTGGGGGCAGGAGAAGAAGGGGATGACAGAGGATGAGATGGCTGGATGGCATCACTGACTCGTAGATGTGAGTCTGAGTGAACTCCGGGAGTTGGTGATGAACAGGGAGGCCTGGCGTGCTACGATTCATGGGGTCGCAAAGAGTCAGACACGACTGAGCAACTGAACTGAACTGAACTGAAGTAATAACAGCCAATATTTTTTTCAGGAATTTTGTGATTTGGCTGTTAAATACAGCTGTTAAAAATTAACTTATAGAGAGAAGAACTACAATTCTACAGCCTGTAAAATGAAAACCACAATCACAGAAAGTTAAACAAAAATTGAAAGGCAGAGAGTTATATCCCAGATGAAGGAACAAGACAAAACCTCAGGGGGGAAAAAAAAAAAAAGCTAAATAAAGGTGAAGATAGGCAACCTTCCAGAAAAAGAATTCAGAATAATGATACTGAAGATGATCTAGGATCTTGGGGGCAGGGAGGTGGGAAATGGAGAAGATGCAAGAAATATTTAGCAAACACCCAGAAGAACTAAAGAACATATGAACAGAGATGAATAATACACTGGAAGGAATCAGTAACAGGATAACTGAGACAGAAAAATGGATAAGTGACCTATAAGACAGAATGGTGAAAATCACTGCTGTGGGACAAAATGTAGAAAAAAGAATGAGAAGAAATGAAGACAGTCCAAGTGACTCTGGGACAACATTAAATGCACCAATATTTGCATTATAGGGGTCCCAGGAGGAGAAGAGAGGAAGGGCCCAAGAAACATTGGAAGAAATAATAGTTAAAAACTTACCCAACATGGAAAAGGAAATAGTCAACCAAGTCCAGGAAACACAGAGTTCCAGGAAGGATAAACCCAAGGAGGAACACACTGAGACACACAGTAATCAAACTGACAAAAATTAGAGACGAAATACTAAAAGCAACAAGGGAAAAACGATAAATAGCATAACATACAAGGGAACTCCCATAAGGTTATTGGCTGATTTCTCAACACAAACTCTGCAAGCGAGAAGGGAATGGCACGAAATATTTAAAGTGATGAAAGAGAAGAACCTACAAACAAGAATACTCTCCACAGTGAGCCTCTCATTCAGATTTCACAGAGGAATAAAGACTTTTCAACAAGCAAAAGTTAAGACAATTCAGCACCACCAGACCAGCTTTATAACAAATGCTAAAGGAACTTCTCTATGTAGGAAACAACAGAAGGAAAAGATCTAAAATAACATACTCAAAACAATTTTAAAAATGGTAATAGGAACATACATATTGATAACTAATGCAATTATTGATTAATCAAAATACAAATACATGAAATGCACCAACCAAAAGACATAGACTGGTTGGGTAGATTAAAAAACAAGACCCATATATATGCTGTCTATAGGAGATCCACCTCAGACCTGGGGACACATATGGACTTAAAGTAAGAGGATGGGAGAAGGTATTCCACACAAATGGAAATCAAAAGAAAGCTGGAGTAGCAATACTCATATCAGGAAAAATGGATTTTAAAACAAAGACTTGTTACAAGAGACAAAGAAGAGGACTACTACATAATGATCAAAGGAACAATCCAAGAAGATATAATAATTCTAATTATATATGCACCCAAAAACATAGAAACACTTTTATATGTAAGGCAACCATAAAGGAAGAAATTGACAATAATACAATAATTTTTTAAAATTACAGTAATAGTGGGGGACTTTAACACTCTGCTTTCATCAATGGACAGATCATCCAGACAGAAAATTAATAAGGAAACACAGGCCTTAAATGACACATTAGACCAGATGGACCTAATTGATATTTATAAAGCATTCTATCCCAAATAGCAGATTACACAAGTGCACATGGAATATTCTACAGGATTGACCATATGCTGGGGAACAAGATGGCCTTGATAAATTTAAGAAAACTGAAACCATATCAACAAATTTTTCTGATCATGATGCTATGATATTAGAAATAAACTACAAGAAAAACTATAAAAAACAGAAACATATGGCAGCTAAACAATATGCTACTAAACAACCAATGGATTACTGAAGAAATCAAAGAGAATATTAAAAAAAAAACACAGACAAATGAAAATGAAAGCTCAATGGTCCAAAGAAGAATGGTCAAGAAACAAGAAAAATCTCTACTAAACAACTTAACTGTACACCTAAAACAACTAGAGAAAGAAGAACCAAACAAAACCTAAAGTCAGTAGAAGAAACTATAAATATCAAAACAGAAATAAATGAAACAGAGACAAAGAAAACAACTACAAAGATCAATGAAACTAAAAGCCAGTTCTTCACTTTAGATAAGTTTGACTTAATTGATATTTATAGAGCATCCCATCCAAAAGCAGCAGACTACACATTTTTCTCAAGTGAACGTGCTACGTTCTCCAGGACTGACCACATGCTGGGCCACAAGGTGAGCCTTGGTAAATTTAAGAAAATAGAAACCATATTAAGCATCTTTTCCGATCACAGTGATATGAGATTAGAAATAAACTACAAGAAAAAGACTCTAAAAACACAAACACGTGGCAGCTAAACAATATACTACTAAACCATCACTGGATCATTGATGAAATCAAAGAGATACACGTGAAAATGTATAACCCCAGAAAGACACACAAAAGTGCTTATAGAAACTTTATTTATAATAGCAAAAACTGTAAGTAATCTAAATGATCATCATCAGGTAGATAGTTAAGCAAATATTGGTCTATCTGTAAAGTGGATAAACAGAAGAAACTGTTGACACATTTAACAACCTCGATGCATCTTAAAATATACATGCTTAGTAAATAATATAGACAAAAAAGAATACAAAAAGAATACATGCTGGATGATTCCATTTATACAAAATTATAGCAACTGCAAACTAATGACAAAAATGTAGGTCACTGGTTGCCTAAGGGAAGGGGCAGGAGGGAGGGATTACAAAGGGATACAAAGAAACTTTCTGGACTGACAGATGTGCTCATTACTTTGATTGTTTGAAACCTATAAAACTGTATATACTAGATATATGCTGTTTATCGAATTCAGATTATACCTCAGTAATGCCTTTTTACTAATAAAAATATATAAAAAACATACCCATTAAATGTATATTTCAATATTAATTCAAACAAATAAATTGTTTTAAGAAAAGATTTTAAGATTATCAGGGAAACTCAGAAAATGACTAGATATTTAATGAGATTAAGGAATTGCTTAAAAATTTTGGATGAGATAATGATATTTCAGTTATTTTCTTTATTCTGAAACATTTTTGGATGATATGTAATATATCCTGGGAGCAGAAGAAGTGGGTATAGAAATCTATGAAATAAGAATGACCATGATTTGGTAACAATTTAGTTTCAATTATTTACTTGCAGTTTCAATATATATTTTTTTCTATAACTTTTAACAAAAAGAGCTAAAAACAAAGAAGTATTAGGAATCATGAAGGGTTTTGTAGCCTACTTGTGACAGAATTAAGAAATTTGTGAAACTGGATGCTACGAATTTGAGGATTCTTTCATAACTAAGATAATCTAAGAGAAGTTAATAAGTTCCAAAAAGTTCAGTAAGAATGGACTCTGTGTTAAGACCACAAGGGAAGTATTTATTGTATAGACATAGAGAAATAGAACAAAACAGTAGAGGCATATAAGAAAAGCAGACCTGAAATGAAAAAAAGACACCCAAAATAAAGCAAACAGTGCAAGTCAGAACAGGGCATTTGCCACAAGTGATTCCCTCCATGAAGGTGGTCAGCCTGACACTGTTCACTCAGATGCACCTCATTCAAAGGTGTTCTTACCAATGCCCTGTATGCATTTCCCGTTATCACCTGCCATTTCAACAAGCCATGCTAGGAACACTATAAAATTACCAAGGATAGGTTTCTTAACCTTGCTGTCTATTGACCAAAAATTATTAAACATTCTAGGACTTTTCTAGTGGTCCAGTGGTTGGGATTCTACCTGTGAACGTGGGGAACACAGGTTTGATCCCTGGTCCAGGAAGATTTCACATGGCATGGAGCAGCTAAGCCCATGTGCCCACAACTACTAAGCCTGCACACCTAGACAGAGCCTATGCGCCACTAAAGGGGAGCCACTGCAATGAGAAGCCTGTGCGCAACAGTGAAGAGTAGCCCACTAACTGCAACGAGAGAAAGTGTGCACAGCAACAAGACCCACTGAACCCCAAAATGAAGAAAAGCAAAAGAAACAAAACACATTCTAAGCAAACAAAACAGGGAGATTCCACTGTCCCACTTGAATCAGCACTGAATTCAGCTTTTACTGTCATTTTAGCAAAGGCTAAAAATGTGGAGTCCACATTTGGCTCAGAGGGTAAACCGTCTGCCTACAATGTGGGAGACCCGGGTTCAATCCCAAGGTCGGGAAGATACTCTAGAGAAGGAAATGGCAACCCACTCCAGTACTCTTGCCTAGAAAATCCCAGGGACCGAGGAGCCTGGTAGGCTACAGTCTAAGGGGTCACAAAGAGTCCAACACGACTGATCAACTTCAATTCACTTCACTTCACTTTAGCAAAGACTGGATATTCAACAAGAGATACAGTTAATTCTCAGTTTCAGGAAGAACTAATGCAAGTATATTTCGAAGTTATAAAAGCATCATAACTGTTATCAGTCTAAAGTCAACAACCCTTTTTTTGAATAATTCAAATATATTTACAGCTCTTGGTTTATGACAGAAAAATTTTGGAGAGAATTTTCCAGCAAAAGTGCTTATAAACATAAGGTGTCAAATGTATGACTTGAGAACAATGTTATATGTAAAACTGAAAATAATACATTTTATTTCGAAATGAGTGAAATTACATAAGAAATAGAAAGCTGTTTTAACAACAGTTACCTTTATATAGAAATAAATGGGTGATAATGTTAACAATCACTGCACATTTCAGTTCAGTTGCTCAGTCGTGTCCGACTCTGCGACCCCATGAATCACAGCACACCAGGCCTCTCTGTTCATCAGCATCTCTCGGAGTTCACTCAGACTCACGTCCATCGAGTCCGTGATGCCATCCAACCATCTCATCCTCGGTCATCCCCTTCTCCTCCTGCCGCCAACCCCTCCCAGCATCAGAGTCTTTTCCAATGAGTCAACTCTTCACGTGAGGTGGCCAAAGTACTGGAGTTTCAGCTTTAGCATTGTTCCTTCCAAAGAAATCCCAGGGCTGATCTCCTTCAGAATGGACTGGTTGGATCTCCTTGCAGTCCAAGGGACTCTCAAGAGTCTTCTCCAACACCACACTTCAAAAGCATCAATTCTTCGGCACTCAGCCTTCTTCACAGTCCAACTTTCACATTCATACAAGACCACAGGAAAAACCATAGCTTTGACTAGACCGGACCTTAGTCGGCAAAGTAATGTCTGCTTTTGAATACGCTATCTAGGTTGGTCATAACTTATCTTCCAAGTAGTAAGCGTCTTTTAATCTCATGGCTGCAGTCATCATTTGCAGTGATTCTGGAGCCTCCCAAAATAAAGTCTGACACTGTTTCCACTGTTTCCCCATCTATTTCCCATGAAGTGATGGGACTGGGTGCCATGATCTTCGTTTTCTGAATGTTGAGCTTTAAGCCAACTTTTTCACTCTCCTCTTTCACTTTCATCAAGAGGCTTTTTAGCTCCTCTTCACTTTCTGCCATAAGGGTGGTTTCATCTGCATATCTGAGGTTATTGATATTTCTCCCGGTAGTTTTGATTCCAGCTTATGTTTCTTCCAGTCCAGCATTTCTCATGATGCATATAAGTTAAATAAGCAGGGTGACAATATACACCCTTGACATACTCCTTTTCCTATTTGGAACCAGTCTGTTGTCCCATGTCCAGTTCTAACTGTTGCTTCCTGACCTGCATACAGAGAGGCAGGTTAGGTGGTCTAGGTGCCAGATGCTCTTCAAGGTGTTTTACATTAATTTGCCTGTGATAATTAATCCCACAAGTTAAATAAAATTAACAACTCCATTTTACAGGTAAGAAAATCAAGAAGGGAGATCATACAGCTAACAAATAGCTAACAAGTTTCACATGCAGTCATTTTATCTCCAAAGCTCACATTCAGCCTCTTTGCTATGTAGGGAATAAGAAGGCAGAAAAAATGCCTAGATGAAAGACAGTTGGATACAGGCAGAGAAAGCATACAAATCTTCATTTCAGATGTCGAAACTTCCATTCAGGCAGTTATCTTTTCACCTGAATATGTGAATCAAGGAAAAGTGGGTTCTAGACATAAAACTTTACTCAGTGAATACCTGACTGGAGCACATGGATCTAACCTAACATGTAAATAATACCACCTACTTCCTTCCAAAGCACTGAAAGGGAAGAGAATTTCATAATAATCTTTGAAGAGTTCCTTATGCTGCTGCTGTTGTTGCTGCTAAGTCGCTTCAGTTGTGTCCGACTCTGTGCGACCCCATAGATGGCAGCCTACCAGGCTCCACCCCTGGGAATCTCCAGGCAAGAACACTGGAGTGGGTTGCCATTTCCTTCTCTAATGCATGAAAGTGAAAAGTGAAAGTGAAGTCGCTCAGTTGTGTCCAACTCTTCGCGACCCCATGGACTGCAGCCCACCAGGCTCCTCCATCCATGGGATTTTCCAGGCAAGAGTACTGGAGTGGGGGGCCATTGCTTTCTCCAGAGTTCCTCATAAATTTGCTATAAAAAATTTTAAAGAGGTATAGTCGTGCATTAAGAAAACTCAGTACATAATAATCTTCATTGTCTAAGCAAATATGCTTGGAAACAAAGTACAAAATAACTCACTGCAGATATTTTGTAATAATGCTTCCTTACCATTCTCTTCTCATGGTTAATAATTTTTAAGGATGAAAGGCAGCTGTTGATCCATATTACTGAACAGGGAAATCCTCAGTGATCCTGTTAGCTCTTTCCCTGCTTACAGAACCACCTTCTCCCATTTGCAGTTCGTAATAGCAAGTTAATCTAAATGGCACTCTTAACCTTTCCTACCAGTCAGTATAGGGCTTCTCAGGTGGTTCAGTGGTAAAGAATCCACCTGTCAATGCAAGAGATGCAAGTTTGATCTCTGGGTCGGGAAGATCCCCTAGAGAAGGAAATGACAACCCACACCAGTATTCCTGCCTGGAAAATGCCATGGACAGAGGAGCCTGGCAGGCTACCCACAGAGTCTCAAAGAGTCGGACACAACAGAGCACGCTCGTGCCACTCGGTACAGTTAAGAACATGAATGTTTATGCTACAAGAGCTGGTTCAAATTCTGGCTCTGCTACCAACAAAAATATGTCTCAGCATTAGAATAATTAACAGCACTTTCTCCTTCACAAGCAGCAAAAGATTAAGTGAGTTAAACCATAGAAGCACTTAGAGCAGTTACTGGCATACAAAAAATGCTCGGTAAATGTTCAGTTTATTCATAAAGCAAAACACAGTTGTCACAGGTACCCTCGGACATTAGCACACCACAAGACAAGAAACATGTAATACTTCTGTAATGAGTCAAGGAGGGAAGGAAGGTCATTAACACATATAATTGTCAACAAAATGTGTCCAATTTGAGGAAAATCTATGCACTCTGGGTCATAGGTTTGGGCATATGTGAGGGTACATTAAATCTACCAACTAAGTGGCACAGTAGTAAAGAATCTGCCTGCTAATGCAGGACACCCCAAGAGATGCAGGTCTGATTCCTGGGTTGGGAAGATCCCCTGGAATAGGAAATGGCACTACACTCAAGTATCCTTGCCTGTAAAATTCCAAGGGCAGAGAAGCAGAAGTCTACACTCCATGGGGTGCAAAGATTCAGACGCAGCTGAGCACAGCGGTAAGTATGAAACCAAGAGTCTCACTGAATATACATTCTGGCTTGATCAGTATCCAGACAAAGCGGAGACCAGAGAGCATCTCCATCCTAAGATGTATTTACAAACCTCATTTTGAAACTATAAAAAACTGTAATCGTATTAGAAATGTTAGTAGTAATAATTTTAAAATTTGACAAGGCAGTGCAGAAACAGGAATTTCTCAGTGTGCTCAGCAACTAGAGCACAGCTGCTGTGCACTGCAGCTCCTGCAAATCTAAATGGATGCTCACTGTCCACCATGGTCAGCAGAGACAGAGAGATTTGCTGACTAGCTCCCCAAGATACTGCAGACGGTGAGACTGCCACCAGAATCATTAAGTATTTGTCTTTTAGAATAACTGATTTAATTGAAAGATTTTGTCTAATGCTATGAATGCTAGAATACCTCAATTAATTCTAAAGATTATAATTATGCTATAATTTACTATTATTTTGCCTTACATTATCTTACATTATGTATAAATGGTTTACGGGCTCAAAAAGGATCCAACTTTTCTGAGGGTATCTAGTTAACTCACTTCTTAACATTCATATACACTGTTGATCTATTTCCTTAGTTAACTTTCTGTCTAAATATTCATATTAACTATTAATCTATTTCTTTAATTAAATATACTTCTTAGTTGTTTTGAATAGTAAATTAACAGCTTTCACAGTCATTAATCACTGCAGGACTCTACTCTTGTAACAAGTAACAATAATAATAGTAGATATTTATATAGCTAGCCCCACTCTACATGAAACTCATGCACACCTAATTAACCCTTCTGACAGCCTACAGATATAGGTGCTATTATATTCTCATTTTACAGATGAAAAGAACTGAGGCACAGAAAGATGAAATAACTTGCCCAAACTAGTAAATGGCAGAGCTGGGATTTGAACCCAAAGCACTGGCTCAGAGTCTCTGCTCTTAACCACTCGACACCCTGCCTCTTCACAGCGGAAGGATGAGTAAGAGTTAAATAAATAGGTGAAGGGGCTGTAGAGGAGAAGTATAGAAAAACAAGAAAACAGCACTTGCAAAAGCTTTTTGGCAGGAATGGCTTAGGAGCTAGAGAAAGGTGCTTGCGAACAAGAAAAAGGGCTATGTGGTAAACATGTGGAGAAGGCATAGGCATGTTGAACTTGAGGCCTCTTTGGGGGTCAGACCACACAGGACTGCGCAGGTCAGGGCAAGGGACAGAAAAAGGACAGGAAGCCACTGGGGGTAGGATCTTAGTGGGAGCATGCCGATCAGAATGGCAGTGTGAAAGCCACTTTGGGATGGAACAGGTTGACAGAAGCTGAGAATACAGGGAGCCCCTTGGGAGCTCTGGTGAGAGAACAGACAGCAGTAGCTGAGACTAAGGTGGTGAGTGGAGATGGTAGATATAAAAAGGTACAAATCCTCAGGGTAGAGTGACAGATTGGATTCTGGAGAGACAGCAGGTCAAGAAGAAGGAAATCTCAAGAATGACTCCTAGGTTTCTGGTTTATGCAACTGGATAAGTACTGATGCTATTCTGAAAGACAGAAACACCTAATGAGAAGGGGGGCTTCCCTGGTGGCACAGACGGTAAAAAATCTGCCTGCAGCGCGGGAGAGCTGGGTTTGATCCTTGGGTTGGGAAGATGCCCTGCAGGAGGGCATGGCAACCCACTCTAGTATTCTTGCCTGGAGAAACCCCATGGACAGAGCAGCCAGGCAGGCTACAGTCCATGAGGTTGCAAAGAGTCGAACACGACTGAGTGACTAAGCACACACTGAAAATGGGGTCTGTGGACCTCAGTTCTGGCCACGGTGGGCATGAGGAGCATTGGGATGTTGATGGGGAGGTGTCCAGGAGACAGATGGACACACGGGCCTAGAATCCATATTGAAGGTTGGAGCTAGAGGTATACGTTCCAGAGTCAGGAGATAAATGACAATTCAAGCTGCAGAAGTGCATGAGACCTTACAAGCAGACATCAGACACACAGCAGAGGGTCTAAGGCAGAGGCCTGAAGAATTCAACATTTTAAAAGAGCAGAAAGACAAGGCTGAGCCTGCAAGGGAGGAACTGATGGTTGTGATTAAGTGGAAATCAACACAGGCATACCTTGTTTTATTGTGCTTCACAGAGTCTGTCTTTTTTGTTTTTCACAAAATTTTCTTTTTAAAAAAACTTCTATTTTTTCTAATTGGAGGATAATTGTTTTACAATATTGTGTTGGCCTTTGCCATACATCAACATGAATCAGCCACAGGTATATACATGTTCCCTCCCTCCTGAATCCCCCTCCCATCTCCCATGCCATCTCACCCCTCTAAGTTGTCACAGGGCACTGGGTTGAGCTCCCAGATTCTGCCTTTTTAACATATTAAATATCTGTGGCAGCCCAGGCTAGCAGCACTATTTTCTCAATAGTATTTGCTCACTTGATGTCTCTGCGTCTTTGGTAATTCTCGAAATATTTCAAACTTTTCATTACTAATTTATTTGTCATGATAATCTGTGATCTAAGACCACAGACATTACTATTGTAGTTGTTTTGGAATCCACCAATTGCACCCACATAAGACAATGAATGAACATAATGAGTAACTGCTATACCTGATTCTGACTGCTCCACTAACTGGTCTTTCCATCTCTCTCCGGGTGCCTCCTACTCCTTGAGACACAATAATATTGAAATTAGGCCAACTAATAACCCTATAATGGCCTCAAAGTTTTCAAATAAAGAGTCAATCAATATGGCAAGCTTCATTGTTGTCTTATTTTAAGAAACTGCGTAGTCACCCCAACCTTCAACAACCACCACCTCCATCAGTCACCAGCAACAGTATCAAGGCAAGACCCTTCACCAGCAAAAAGATTATAACTCACTGAAGACACCAATGATGGCACCTTTTAACAATAAAGTATTTTTAACTTAAGGTCTGCACATTGTTTTCTTTAGACTTAATGCTATTGTACACTTAATAGACTACACTATAGTGTAAACGTGATTTTTACACACACTGGGAAACCAAAAACCATTGTGTGACTCGTTTTACTGTGATATGAGCTTTAATGAGGTGATTTGGAATCAAACTCACAATATCTCTGAGGTATGCTTGTAAAGTCAAACGTTCTGAGAGATCAAGAAAGTTGCAGACTGAAATCTATTAGGTCTGGAGACATGTGGTGACTGCTTCAAAAGAGTAGTGAGGACAGAGCCAGACCCGGAGTGCAGTGAGGATGAAATGAAGGGGAAGTGAAGGGGAAGAAATGAGGAAGGAGTGCACACGGCCCCGAAAAGGAAGATGAATGAGAACACAGGGACAACACGAGGCTTAAAACAAGACGGACTTAGCACACATAAAATGCTGATCGGAAGGCCAGATGTGAGGGGAAGAAGGTGAGTGTGTCTAAAAAGGAAGGAGCTAACTGAGATTTCAGTGAAGTCAGAAGGCAACACGAACCAAAGGCTGAAGGCGTTGGTGGAGAGATGGCACCTCTATTTTACCAAGAGGAAAGACGCCCAGGAGTGTGTGAAGTTCCCATCTGATGGCTTCTAATTTCTCTGTGACATAGGAAGCAAGGTTGTACTCAGAAAATAAAAGAGGAGGTGTGAGGGATGGAAGGATGGAAGAAGGAGAAAGTGGGAAGCAATGCCAGGGCTTTGAGGGGACGAGAAGAACTGAACGGTCATTATAGTGGGTGAGGGGGAAGAGTGAATCCAAGAAATGGGCATTGCTGGGCAGTGTTGAGGGCTCATTTCAAAACGCAGTCATCAGGAATTTACAGGAGTTCCCACCAGCCTGCTGAGGGACTTGCAGTACTCAGTATGAGGGTGCAAGTAGAGAGATGGCAGATGGCTATCAGCTGTCCAGGAGGTGGATTCTGCTAGCAGGGTACTCATGGATCCCAAGGGCAAGGGTGCTAGAGATGGACTAAGGAACTAAGCTCCATGAAGAAAAGAGGGAAGGAGGGACCAGAAGAAAATAAAAGGACAAAACATGGGGGTACTGATGAGAGAGAGGCTAGTTACAGTACAGGCTGCTGATGATTTGAATTAAGTAGTTTGATTATTCATTAACACATTAAGATCAATCCTCTGTGATATGACAAAAGGCTGAGCTTCCTGTTCTATGAAGACTACTTATAAATCTTTAAGAAAAAGACCAACAACCCAGTGGGGAAAATGAATGAAATACCCACTTAGCTGGAGATTCATCCTCCAGGGGGCCCAGGGACTCCTCCACCACTGTGGTCTCTTCCATGGGGGCAGTCGGATCCGTGTCACTGCAAAGCGGCAAGAACCAGTCTAGTCAAACAAATCTGTTTACATCAATGCCTTTCTATATTTAAGACAGAAAAAAACACACTTCAATGCCCTTTTCCCCTCAAGGAATTAATATGTACATACAAGTAACCCACATCAAAATAAAAAGAGAAAAAAAATGCTCTTAATTGCTAATGCATATAAATCATTCCTAAAAATATAAAAAGTATTTGATAAATACAAGTTTTTACTGATGGATTAAAATTAAAAACAGATTGGAAAGGACCAGAACAACTATTCAAATCTGTTATTATCCTGCTGCTGCTGCTGCTAAGTCGCTTCAGTTGTGTCTGACTCTGTGCGACCCCATAGATGGCAGCCCACCAGGCTCCCCCATCCCTGGGATTCTCCAGACAAGAACACTGGAGTGGGTTGCCATTTCCTTCACCAATGTGTGAAAGTGAAAAGTGAGAGTGAAGTCGCTCAGTCGTGTCTGACTCTTAGCGACCCCATGGACTGCAGCCCACCAGACTCCTCCGTCCATGGGATTTTCCAGGCAAGAGTACTGGAGAGGGGTGCTACAGCCTTCTCCAATACAACCTTATTATCCTAGGAAATTCCAAATATTAACAAGGACCATGAAAATTCTCAACATGTAAATCCTAAATGACTTATAATAGATAATATGCCATATCAAACTTTAAAAAATGGTAAGAAAGTAGAAACATTCCCTAAAAAAGAATGTGTAGGATTACCAAAAGCTGGTGATACCAGAAAAATAAGGCTTTGAAACATTAATTTATATACCTCACATCTAAATATATAATCTACAGATTAGAAATTAGAGCACAATGTAAAACCATTTGAATTTTAATCGTATAATCTTAATTTTTATGTTGATATTAATCCTATATGAATATTGCTTTTTTGAAAGGTATTAGCAAAAGAAATTTCATTCTCATGAAACTCAAAGGGGCCTGGCAGGTTACAGTCCATGGGGTCACAAGGAATTGAATATGACTGAGTGACTAGGCACATGACTGGACTATATCATGGTGGCAAATCAAAATCTCAGTGTATTAAATAAGAATTTAAAGTTTTATGCTACAAAAAACCATTCAATTACAGATTATTATCACCTAAGAGCTTTGACTTTGTAACTCACAAACCAATCTAAAATAAGTGCTGTGGGGTATGTGTCACTTTAACATTGGGACATACCATCTACTAGGAGCACATTTTGGTCTCTTCCAAGGCCAATACTCACCTCTTAGAGTAAGTAATCATTTGGAGCCAAAATGATTTTAAATTGAAATGCAAACTGAAATGAGGTGGTAGTATTAAGTAAGGTGGTAAATCAGATGATTCAGAAGGTACTTACATATTTTGAAAAATATATTATCACAGTAAAATAAAACAAAATGAAAAGATCTGTAAACATTTAACAAGTTTCTTTCAAGGACAACACAAATACGCAGTGGTAGTAAATCTAACTCTACATTTGCTGTTATCATTTACATTAATTTTTAAGAAAAATAAGTTGATGTAAAAAACTTAAATTCTTCAAAAGAAGAAATGTGGAAGTCTTAATCTCCTCAAGCCTTCAAATTTGTGTAAAGCCTGCCCTATAACACATCCTAGAGCAACTCACTCCTCATATTTCCCTGCAGCCCTGAAATGACAGAAACAGCAGAAACAAGTACCTCCCCTAAATAGCAAAACTGGTTCAAATCTGAGATACCATAAAACCTCAGAGAAATGCCAGATTTGAACCTCAGGTGAAACCTGTCATTGAGCTTGGATCTGCAAATGATTTTATAAGATCAAGATGCAATATACATAAAACTTTGGAAGGTCACAGAGAAATAAAGTATACAATATCTAGGAATTTTAAAAAAGCAATCTGACGCAGAGGTAAACACACAGTGCCATGTGCTTGGGATATCAACAAATATACAAATTTTCTTGGCTAAAGTAAGACAAAAGAATTTTGAAAGCAGTTTCAAATCTAACTACAACATACTAAACCTGTTTTAAAAAGTTATCTCATGAAACAAAAGCTTAAATTCAATTTCTACATAAAGTACACAAATATAAAGGCACCAGAAGCATACCACACAGGACATAATCTTCAAGAAAGGCAAATAAAGGTCCAGATATTTCCACTTAATTGCAGGTTCACAGAAGATACATATTTGCATCATACCTGGTATCTTTACCTGATCCCCAGGTGCGAACTCCATATCCACCCATGTTGTCTTCAGTTCTGATTGCTCTAAACAAAGAAAGAATATTCCCTTAAACTAGAAACTAGTCTCCAGTCAATCTCCAAATTAGAAAAGTTGATCAGAAAAGCTGTCCCAGGATCAGCTCCCTCAGGAATAATTGCATACTAATATAAAGTCAACTAAATATTAACACATAACAGATACACACCATATATTACATCAAGATCTTAAAGAGAAAATAGCATTACAAAGAAACTTACATTTTATCATTCCCACCATATCTCTCAAATTCTCGTTTCCCTCTCTGGTCAAAACCATCAAAAGTTCTGTTCCCAGGACCACCTCTGCCTCTGCTTCGCATGCCCCCTCTTGGGCCGCCACGTCCTCTCAGTGGTCTGTCTCGATCAAACCTGTCAATTGGTCTAGGAAGAAAAGCGTACCATAAAAAGTGGTGAGCTGAATTAAACAACTAAGGGTTTTTTTTTTTTTTTTTTGAGGAAAAAAAGTTTTAGAAGTTCATTATGGCTATAATATGTTGGAAAGAACTTGTGGCTTGAATAATAAATTACTTGTTAAATTTTACTGAACACATACCACCTTTGACACTGTTGTATGTGCTCTTGGCATGCAGTTTATTAATTATAACTAGTGACCACAGATAAGGAAAATAGCTGAAGATGATGTCCTTGTTGTTAAATCCAGTAGCCACTTCTGTCTCTAGGTCATTTGACACCTATGCATCATTTGATACTGCCAACCACTATTTTTTCTTTGCTCTTTCTGGTTTCCCTTTCCCTGCTTGTCCTTAAAAAGTTCTTTTTGCAATAGGTAACATCCAAACATTCACAAGGTACTCATCCTGCCTTCTTGGGCACCCAGTTTGACTTCTCAGAGCCAGGCACTGCAGTCACATATAAAGAAAGGTTCCACACTTTGTCTTTTTAAGGAACATGTCTTGGATACCCTTCTTCTGGATACCCACCCATTTGTCTTTAAGAATATCAGCATTCCAGCCTCCCCACTGCTGCACACACCATCCTCATCTCTATGCTATTATGTGACCCCTTCATGTGCCCCTGTGTCTCTCATTTGGGGGTCTCTCTGATTCCGGGTCATAAAGACAGTTACTTCTTGGACATTTCTCCGTGTCACCTCATGTCCCTGAAGACACATGACCAACACTAACCAAGGGCTTAGTGCTATGCTCTCCCTGTGGTCCCTAACTCACGTCACAGAAGTACCCAAGCAAAGAGTCTGCCTTTCCTCTTCCCCTGCCACACCCCCTGGATCCAGGGCCTGACTGTGCACTTCTCCTCACTGTTCTCCGCTACCATCTGGTCACAGTCACTCTTTATGGGGACTTGTTCCTCCTCCACCAGACCCAAAGCTTCTGCAGGAAGAATCTCATCTTTTTCATTGTTAAACCTTAGCTTAATAAGATAAATTATATTTTTTTTAATTTGTCAAGACTTTGAAAAACACTGAAAGCAACAGATTACTTACTGAAATCTAGTGACATTAGTGGCTCAAACACCGGAACTGGAGATGTATTTCAGTCTACTTTTAGGGCTGAAAATGTTACATTAAAAAGCAACTATAGATCGTGGATAAAAACACACAAAATTCACAATTCTCCTTACTCAAAAAAGATGAAAAAATACAGAAGCACTGATCATTAACTTGATGCCAGTCTCTTTCAAGAAACATCACCTTAAGGCAGGTTCCCAAGCTGGCTTTTTCTGTCTCCCACCTCCTCTGACCAAAACCAAAATTTTAAATGGAGACTGTTGTAGAACATGATTCCACATTACAGTAAACATCTAAAGCAGAGTTCTAAAACAATAATAAATGAAAAGTAACAGTAAGTTCTTAACAGGGAAGCTGGACAGGGCCATAAAAGGCATCTACCTAAAAACTGAGAGGAAATGAAGCATAAAACCATATGTGGAAAATAATGCCAGTAGTCAAAATTAGGTTTAATGCACATGAAATCTAGATGAGATACTGATAAAATAACAAATTCATTAAAAATATGATAGTAACGGAAACTGGTCCCCAAAACAGCTTTGTGGTCTGGTTTATTTTAATCCCTTAAATAATTTTTCTTTATCCCACAGGTTTACCTCACCTCTACCCCACCTCCCAATTAAAAGTATTCTCAAGTGCTTCCTTATAATTCCCTTCTTATAAAAGATATCCTCTATTTCTTTATAGGTTGGTAAGCATTGAGGAATCCTCGACTCCACTTAGGAAGATTTATTGTGACATACAAGCAAAAAGAAAACAATATTGCACTGGGCCAACCATCCCATTCCACTTTTCAGTTCAATTCAGTTCAATCACTCAGTCGTGTCTGACTCTTTGTGACCCCATAGACCACAGCATGCCAGGCTTCCCTGTCCATCACCAACTCCCAGAGTTTACCCAAATTCACATCAGTTGAGTCGGTGATGCCATCCAACCATCTCATCCTCTGTCGTCCCCTTCTCCTCCTGCCTTCAATCTTTCCCAGCATCAGGGAAAGCATCTTTTCAAATAAGTCAGCTTTTTGCATCAGGTGGCCAAAGTATTGGAGTTTCAGCTTCAATATCAGTCCTTCCAAAGAACACTCAGGACTGATTTCCTTTAGGATGGACTGGTTGGATCTCCTCGCAGTCCAAGGAACTCTCAAGAGTTTTCTCCAAAACCACAGTTCAAAAGCATCAATTCTTTGGCGCTCAGCTTTCTTTATAGGCCAACTCTCACATCCATACATGACTACTGGGAAAACCATAGCCTTGACTAGACGGACGTTTGTCAGCAGAGTAATGTCTCTGTTTTTTAATATGCTGTCTAGGTTGGTCATAACTTTCCTTCCAAGGAGTAAGTGTCTTTTAATTTCATGGCTGCAATCACCATCTGCAGTGATTCTGGAGCCAAAAAACATAAAGAGGAATTGGGAGTTAATGTTTAATGGGTATAACTTGGGAAGATGAAAAATTTTCTGGAGATGGACGACAGTGGTGATGGTTGCACAACAATTAGACTGTCTTTAATGCCACTGCACTGTACACTTAAAACATGTGAGGCACCATCATGTGTGCATGTTCAGTTGTGTCTGACTCTTTGCGACCCCATGGACTGTAGCCCACCAGGCTCCTCTGTCCACGAGAATTTCCAGGCAAGAATACTGGAGTGAGTTGCCATTTCCTACTCCAAGGGATCTTTCTAACCCAGGGATCGAATCTGCATCTCTTGCATCTCCCCCATTGGCAGGCAGATTCTTTATCATTTTACTACAGGTTTTAAGACTCCAGGAGTTGGTGATGGACAGGGAAGCCTGGCATGCTGTAGTCCATAGGGTCGCAAAGAGTCAGACATGATTGAGCAAACTGAACTGAACTGAACTGAACAAGTTTTAAAAATTCTTCCTGGTGAGGAAGAAAAATATTTTAGACTTCTGAGTAAGTGATTCTTTTAGAACTGGAGCTGACTTTAAATGACCAGAAGTAAACTGCAGAAAGAGCCAAAGAAAGAATCAAACTGTATGGAGTCAGAATAATTATCCAGACTAATTTCCTAACAGTCTGTTCTAAGAGTTTACTTAAGAGTTCATCATTTGGAGAATAAAGAAAAATCTTACTGCAATAAAAACACTGACTGCATTCCCAGAATGTATACAAGTGACACGGCTGATCTCTGCACCTAAGCCACGTGACAGTTACTTGCAGCACCATCCACAGCTATTGCTTCTATGTGAAAACTATGTTCTGCTCTAAGGGAATAAAAATCCATGCCACGAAAACTCTGGGTATATCCTTATCCATAAATTGAGAGGACTGAATTAAGTAGTCTGTTAAGATTATCGAAATCCTATATATAATAAACATGCCCGATAAACATACAGATATCAAATAAACAAAGATCAAATTTTTTCATACTGAAGTCTACAGAAAGTGCTATGAGAAATGCTCTTATAGATTACTATTAACAGCAACAGAATAAACTGACATGTTACTAGCGTGGTGACTTGTCATTATGTATTAATAGTCCCCTCCAATTTTTGTTTGTTTCACACTACAGGTACCAATCCAACCTCACACTGAAGTACCAACTGGATCCCAGATTTGGATACATGATACTCAGTGGAGAACCACTGCTTTAAGACCCTAATTGGGATTCCTACTTTAAGAACTACATCTAGGAAAGGCCTTATATGTGTAAAAGGCTGCTCACTGAGTATTATTCATGAAGCAAAAAGCTGAAAGCTGAGCAAAGATCCAACACTAATGGAATAACTACATTATAATACTCCAAACAAAAGATCATAACAGAACCATTAGAAATGCTTACCAACACTGTCCATGACATCATCGTTAATGACTTCTACTTGTCAAGTGGAAAAGAAAGAATATATAGTACTCAGTGTTTATGAACTGGTGAAGAGTTAAACAGTAGTCATCTTAAATGGTAAAAGAGTGGTTTAAATTTTTTTTAATTTTATTCATTTTCTGAATTTTCTAAAGTGACTATACAGTTATTTTTATTAAAGATCTTATGGCTGTTTATCAAATGAAAAGTATTTTTTAAGAGGAAAATTATCTTTTCTGATAGTGTAAGATTTCACAAAAAATATTTTCAAATTTCCTTGAAAGTAAACATTTCCTACATATTCCTAATATGATACACCTGGAAGGACAAAGACATCACACTTCTAATGTATCCCTGCCAAAATGCAGAACCTTGTCTCATGAGGAAATAGCAGGGAAACTCAAATCTGGACTGTTGTACAGAATAACTGGTTCATGTTCTTCAAAAATATCAACTCCATAAATAAATGAAAAACTAAAGAGCTGTCTTAAGACTAAATGCAATACACAGAACCTCATTGGCGATCCAGCGGTTAAGAATTTGCCTTCTAATGCACAGGATGTGGGTTCAATCCCTGGTCAGGGGGCACTAAGCCATGGGGCACTAAGCCCAGCTGGAGAGCCGGTGCACTCTAGAGCCCATGCTCTGCAAGAGAAGCCCATGTGCCCTAATGAGAGAAGCCCCCACGTACCACAACAAGGACCCAAAGCAGCCTACATAAATAAATAAGAAAATGTAATGCACATTCCTGGACTCTGAACTGATTTTTTTTCCCTTTGGCTAGCATATTAAAAAGCAGAGATACTACTTTGCCAACAAGAGTCCCTCTAGTCAAGGCTATGGTTTTTCCAGTAGTCATGTATGGATGTGAGAGTTGGACTGTGAAGTAAGCCGAGCACAGAAGAATTGATGCTTTTGAACTGTGGTGCTGGAGAAGACTCTTGTGAGTCCCTTGGACTGCAAGGAGATCCAACCAGTCCATCCTAAAGGAGACCAGTCCTGGGTGTTCATTGGAAGCACTGATGCTGAAGCTGAAACTCCAATACTTTGGTCACCTCATGCGAAGAGTTGACTCATTGGAAAAGATCCTGATGCTGGGAGGGATTGGGGGCAGGAGAAGGGGACGAAAGAGGATGAGATGGCTGGATGGCATCACTGACTCAATGGACATGAGTTTGGGTGAACTCCGGGAGTTGGTGATGGATAGGGAGGCCTGGTGTGCTGCAATTCATGGGGTCGCAAAGAGTCAGACACGACTGAGCGACTGAACTGAACTGAAAGGCATGTTAATAGGACAATTGGTACAGTTTGAGTAGTCTATAGATTACATGGTTCAGATAATTAGATAATAAGTTAATGAGTTTGATAAACTGAACCATGTTTTTAGGAAACATTCCTGCATCTTACTCTCAAAAGCCAAAGAAAAAAGATGTGTGTGTGTGTGTGTAACAGAGAGAGAAAAGGAGAAAGAGGAGGAGAGAGAAAGGGAGGAGTATGATAAAGAAAAGGTGGTAAAAAGGTTTTGGAGAATCTGGATGAGGTTATATGGGAATTCTTATACAATTCTTGCAACTTTCTATAAATCATCCCTGAATAATAACATTTTTTTCATGTTAACATATAAAGATTTATCCTTTAAAAAAACTCATAATTTTGCTACTAAAAAAGCTGGAAACTTGAGTTATAATTTATTTCCACAGAATAAATCCCTGAGGTAGGGGAAAAATACACAAATGCTTCCCCAAATAAGCAGCTCTGATCTAGAAGGCTTTCTGTAAGTAAGCAGACTACAGTCTTGCATAGCTAATTTGAACTAATCACCCCCCAAAAGCAGAATTAAACCTTTCTCTTGCCTTCATCCTCTAACATAGTAGCAGATATATCCTTTCTGTTTTGAATGTGTAATGAAATACAGTCAAGAAGTTAAAAGACTTTGGGAACAACATATCCTTTGACATTAAACTGTACACTATTTCTAGTCTCTTTTAGCTTTTTAAACTTTCTATTCCTCTAAATGTAGTTTTGTTTTAACTTAAATCTGGTGCTATGTAGGTTTAATAATTAAAAATTTGAGGCAGCAAGTATCCATCCTGTTAATACTAAGCATAAGACATTAAGAACTGCTTTCTGTGTTCAGGTGGGTATGATAGCCTACATACTGCCACGTTACTCAGACTGTATCAGCCTGAGACCATCTTCCAGGTCAGAGCACTCTCTCAAGAAGGCATGGAAGCCTTAAACTGGCATCACACATTCTACCAGTTTTTTGGTCAAATTTCATCATAAATTTGTTTAAATTCATTAGTGGCCCAAATCAGTTCTACTAAATCAAGAACATAATTATACCTCTGGCCTAAACTTCAAAAGAAAATTTAGCATACTTCTGTAGAGTTTGTTATAAGAATGTCTTTCAAAGTTATCAATAAATTATCCACTTTTTATTTTGTAACCATTTCCTGAACCAATGGAAGATCATTCTTGTGTTACCTAAAGCAGTATGATATGTTACTTAGACTGGCAAACTATTCCCAGGACTGGCACCACCACAAGTTTGCAAAGGCTCATAGTCCTCTGAAATCCTTCTGGTTCCTCCAACCCTCCAAGCTGAGGTCTGCAGTACCTACTTTTCATCTGTAAACTTCTCAGGTGTAAAATCTGCCTGCCTCTCGGTGTCGTAGGGTCGATATTCCCTGTAGGATCTCCGCTCTGCTCTATCAAGCGTCACCTCTGTCCCTCGGCTATCACTCCATCCTTGCTGCTCCCCTCTTCTGGGAGTTCGCTTCTGGCCTGAGAGGGAGAAATCAAAGGGAGAACTAGAACCCAAGGTCTACAGTAGCACGTTATTACAAGTACTTTTAAATTTCACTTTTCTAGAAATCAATGTCATAGGAAAATTTGGGAAGTTTGAAAAACTTCAGAGAAGAAAAAAAGTTGCCGATACTACTACTGCTCAGAGTTGTCTTTTAATAAAACTTTGACATTACCACTGAAGCATATGCTTTCCCTTATGTCCTATAAGGTATGATAAGATAAACTACACCAACTAACCTACAATTAAAAGTGTCTCACAATGACTTTGTGATAGCTATTGAAGATATATATCAACTACGTTTCACAAGAGCAGCTTTATCAGAACACAGTAGTTAAGGTCTTTCCAGAAAAGTAAAAGACAAATACTCTGTATTTGGAATCCCACCTATTACCTAATAAAGTTTTCATTTTTAAATAGTTCGTACCATTATAATTTTTCTTATTTGAAAACAGATTTTCCTGTTCTTTGATGGGATTTATACATTTATAATCACACTTCTCAAATATGAAGCCAAGTTGGTATTTGCCAACTCATGTAAGGGCCAGCCAGCATTTGAAGGGGTATCTCCTGTCCATGGAGAGGCCGGCACTGAGGAGGCTGGGACAGGGGCCACTCCAGTCTTCTCTATTCTCCTTTTACCCTTCTCAGTTTTACTTTAAAAATTTTCAGCAGAGTCTATGTCTTAAGGCATCTATTTGGTAAATATCAATGTATTATGAAGAACATTGTTACTTCTTAAATAATCTTCCAAAAATGTGTTTATTCTTCCCTTGTATACATTTAGTAGGTCTCCATCTCAAATATTATGTATAATTTTTATTTTAGTAGCCTCAACTTTTCTTGGTATAAGTCACCCTTCACATTCATTATATGGTTGTAAAAATATATTAAATGTATTTGAATTAATGGGTATTATTTAAACTACTGGGTTCCTTTCTTAGGAGATACTCATGACTCTTAAGGAATATATGTTTACCTGTATTCTATTTTCCCATTTAATATTTTCTATCAGAAGTTTATAAAGAAGGCACATGTAAATATTAACCTAGTTTCAATATACTTACTGATCTCATTTTAAAGCAAAAATCATGTTTGAACATCACTAACACAAAACTGTACAATTTATTACTTGTTAGTTAATTGCTTGAAATATGAAATGTGATACAACAAACAGATCTAAGTTCAATCTTAAGTTAATGTCCCATAACCTAGGAAATGCTCAAATCTGATTTGAATCCTGAAGCCACAGTCTAAACTTGTGACATGTTTAGAATACAGGAAAGATGTTATCATAAATAAGGCATTATGCTTTTATTTCAGAAACAAAACAGAGACTAACACTCATACCCAGCTGTCCAGGAGTATGCAAAGCCATATCCAAGGTCACACATGTTACTAAGAGAGATCAAATTTGGAAGAGGCATTTAAAATGTAAGGCAAAAATGTTATTATGAAAGTTAACAAGTTGAAAACTGTAATAGACTAAGACATAATAGCCATCAGCAAGTACCTCAACAGTAGTAATACTTTTCCCTCAATGTAAAAAGTTGTTTTAATACAGTTTCAAATTTCCTATCCATAACCTATAACTTATACTAAATATCTCCACTTAACCACACTTAAGAGCTTATTTCCACCTTTCAGTTTTCAAAGTTATTTTAAAAACTGTATCAATTAAATTTGGAATTAATCATTCAAAACTTAAAATGACATATGCTACATACTTTATACTACAGCATCTTCCAAAGCTTCTGTGTATAAGTTGAAAAGCATTAAATATGACCTGGCAATTTATTAGAATAATTATCAATACCCTGCAAGCATTTCATTTTCCTTCCAAAATCCAAAAAACAAAAATAATAGAGGTCGTTTTTCCCATAACTTACTACTAAGAGATCAGGACTGCAACTGAAGCTAGTCGTTCTGTGCTGGATCAGCAGCTCCGAGTGGATAATGCAAACACTGAATTTTACTAGCCCTTTTGAAATAAAAGGCTGGCATATGCAGTCTGATCACTGATCTAGCCCCAGCCCACACAGACAGACATAATACTGTAAAATTTACAGTGCGATTTCCCTGAAATAAAGTTGAGCTTTAACTTGGAAAAGTTATGAAAAGCCAGGAATAGCAAAGCTGAAACTGCCTCTGAAGACTTAAAGAATAAATTTTTTGAGTAAGGGTCTATATTGTTAAATAATGACAGATATTAAAAATCTATTTCTATGGGAAAATCTTATGATTTTCACATCCTTTTGTGACTAATGTTTCTGCTATATGTCAAACTTGTTTTGACTTTGACCCTTGTCTACACTAAGCATTCACTTTTAATAGCCAAATAAACTTTAAAAATTTGAGTGTTAGAGAAGTACAGTCCATATCAATTAGGGTTACAAAACCTTAAGAGGGTAGCTCTTTAACACTCATTACAGATAAATTCAGTACAGTAACCGCACAAATGAAAATTAATGAGCTGTTTGCTCCTAAAATAACACACTTGAAAAAGAACTAGAACTACAAAACTTCCACTCTAACTCAAAATTAACTAAAGTTCTTTAATACAGATCTCAGATTACCTGGATTATAAACAATTCACAGAAAAAGTTATTAGCATACTACATTATAAAGCTAAATTTATTTATTATGCTAAATGCAGGCAGCAACTGTGTTTATAACATCTGAAATTTAGGGGAAAAAAGAAGTAGCTCTGTGCATATGTGTAAATATAAAGTGTTAACAGTAAGAAAAGTATGGGTTTTCACTTTACTTCATACACTTCTGAATTGTTCAAAATACAACAAAAATGCATGACAATTTTTTACTAGTAAAAAGGTTAAAAAGCAATACATTAACAGAAAAAGCTAAAATCCGTTTCTCATGAAAAGATAATACATATTTTCACTTGTTAAAAAATAAAGCTTAGCCTGTCCAATTCTTTTATTACTATATTTATCTAAATAAATTTAAGAGAAAAATAGAACATATACAAAATGTACAATATATCTCAAGTCTCACTCGTTGTTTAAATAGGCTCATATATGTACTTGCCTATCAAGAAATCTTGGGATATCTCGATGGCACTTAAAATAATTGTCAATATTATAATGACTTAATTTTCTGATTCTCAAGAGATATTGCTGGATTGAACTCTGCACAGATAAAGGTAAACATTACCTAGCTGCAGAAGTCAAGGCCCCAACACTCAAGTCAGGAATTATTCTCTCAGGACTGGGCTGACAATTTTTATCAAGCAAGGAAACAAGCCAATAAAGCCGAGTTGAATACACTGCCAAACACTGGCTGAAGTGGTCGAATCATGCATCTTAAAACTTTTTTCGGAAACCTTAGGACCACTATTTTATTTTTGGAAAACAGAGGGAACACAGGTGCAATCTTGGAGGCTTTACCACTGAAGCAGTTCAGGTGAGAAACGACTCTTAAGCACCATCCATGCCTAGACCCAATCAGTAGTACACCAAGCTTCGCATTGGCCATTCTGGCTAAGCAGGGAGTGGGGAACTTTGCATATTTTTGTTGAAAAGGTTAAAAACGCTTTTCTAAAGCAGCCTGAGTTAATGACAAGTTACACAAGCCATCAACACTATTTGCTGTATTGAAAACCCGTGCGCGATGACTGTTGTAAGCCACCGTAAGGGAGGTGGATGGGTGAAGGCACGGAGCTTGGAAGGCGCCGGGGACCCCGCGTCAACCCCCGCCGCATTCTGCTCGCGGCCCTGACGTCACAGCCCACCCCCGCGGTTACCCAGGCCTTCGCTCCATCACAGAGGCCCTAGCTCCTCACCCCAGCGATCCTGTCACACACCCCGAGATCTTGCCGCCACCCCCAGGGGCCGGGTGCGCCCTCCTCCACTCTCCCTAAGAGGCGCTCCCCTCCCTCCTTCCCACGACGCTTCTTTTCGCCGCCCGACGCGAATCTTGCAGAGGTTGGAGGATGGAGAAAGTCCCTGGTAGTTTTAGATCTGAGAGCCCTGGGGCAGCGACCCCAGTGTTCACCCTCATACACCACCCAAGTAATATCCCTCAACTTTGCCCAACTTGTAAAGGCTCAGTCCCACCGTTCAGAAATCCCCTACTCCAAGCCTGCACTCTCCTTCGCTCCCAGAAGGGACTGGGAAAGGCCAGAAGGGGCGTGACACTCCCCCCACCCTGTCCCTTTTCTCCCCTTCCTCAGCCACTGGGACCCTCAACTTCGGTCAACTCTTCCCAGCGCCCGCTTCCTTTTCTGGAACAGGTTCCAGCGACCCCAGTCTCGCAGGGGCAGGTCCTGGGGCGGCTGAGGAGGAGTGACCTCCATGACCCCATTCTCCTTCCCCTCCTGCCCACCGCGCCCACCCTGGGACACCCAGGTGCCGGGCTGGGCGCGCGTACCGGGCGGCTGCGGGCCGCCCCCTGGGCTATCTGGCTGTTGCGAGCTGGGGGCCGGGAGGCTCTTGCGCTCCTTCTGGGACTCCCTCCGGCCGCCGCCCGCGCCGGGTCTGTGGCCCGAGGCCCCAGCCGGGCTCCTGCCGCCGCGGTTGCCAGCCCCGGCCGCCGCCGCCGCCGCCTCATCGCGCCTCTTGGCTGCAGCTGCTGCTGGCGCCGGCGTTCGGCCTCGCGCAGGATGTCGAACGGGTCAGACTCATCGTCTAGCAGCTGGTGGAAGCGGTTGGCCACGACGCAGCCGAAACTCTCCTGCATCGCGGCGCCTGCGGCAGCCGCAGCCACAGGACTTCCCAGAGCGCCCTTCATGCCGCCGCGGCCACTGCGGGCCCGCCGCGGGCAGCCCACGCGAGCGAGTCTCAGCGAAGCCGGCGATGAGGACCCATCCTACCCGCAGCTACTGCCCTCCCAGCCCTGCCCTGCCCTGCCCAGTCCCGTCCCTTCCAGCGCCCGCCCCCGCACCGCCGCCGCCGCCGCCCGCCTAGCTGCTTCCCACCAGCCAATCAGCGCACGAGGGCACGCCCCCTTCCCTAGCCGGTACGCCTGGAAGCCCAATCAGAGGCCGGCTGCTGTCACGTCAGGCGACCTCTATGCCCCGCCCCACGACTCAGCAGGGAGGGGCTGGACCCAAGGGGCGGAGCTACTGGGAGGAGCAACGAATCTTGTGGTCCAGGCTGCTGGGCCGTGCTGGTGGGTCACGGCCGTCATTTGTGTTTTCTCTGAGATTGGGTCCACGTTTATCATCGTCCACTCTTCTTTGAAGTGTATATATTGACTCGACAACTATATAATGTACACTTACTATGTGCCAGGTGTTACGTTGTAGGAGATACTAGCTCCCTGTTTCTGAAGAGCTTAGTCTTCAGGCAGAAAAGTGTCCTGAAGGAAAAGCACAGACTTCTCTATGACCTATTTAAGAAGCTTGGAGAGGCTTTCCCGCGGGAATGACGGTTAAGCTGAGATATGAAGGATAACAAGGGCCAGGAGTAATGGCAAGTGCACAAATCTGAGGTGGGGTGGAAAGCTCAAAGAAAACCAGTTAAATGAATTGCTGAGTTTGGGGAGTTGGCATCACTGATGCGATGGACATGAGTTTGAGTAGGCTCCAGGAGTTGGTGACAGGGAAGCCTGGCATGCTGAAGTTTGTGGAGTCTCAAAGAATCGGACATTACTGAGCGACTGAACTGACTGAAGAGTTGCAGCTGCTGCTAAGTATCTTCAGTCATGTCCGACTCTGTGTGACCCCATAGACAGCAGCCCACCATGCTCCCCTGTCCACGAGATTATCTAGGCAAGAATACTGGAGTGGCTTGCCATTTCCTTCTCCAGACTGAAGAGTTGGGGAAGGGCCTTATTTTGGTCTTTATTCCAGGAGCAGCGGGAAGCAAATTTTAAGCATGGCATGTGTTTGAAAAGAACTCCTTAGCTGTAACGTGAAGAACTATGTTGGTAGGAGGTCAAATTGGATGCAGGGAAACCAAGCTGAAGATTCCTGCAGAGCTACAGGGAAAAGGTGATGATAGTGACTTGGAGTAGGGTACCCTCAGTGGAGGGGAAGAGAGTAGTAGATCCAAGAGCTATTTTGGAGGTTATATCAACAGAACTCGATGATGCACTAGATACAGCTGGTGAGGAAAAAGAATATGATGACTCCTGTTTTCTGGCTCTTACAATTGGAATGGTGGTGCTATTCACAAAGAAATCATTAGAAGAGACCACTTGGATGAGACTCATAAGTTCCGTCTTGGACATGTTGAGATTTAAGGTTTTTGTTTTTGTTTCGTTTGTTTGGTTGGTTGTTTTATTCAATTGAGGCCGGGCCTTGAAGTTCAGAGGAGAACATGAATTGAACTTTCTCCAGGAATTCTTGCTTAGGCACTTATGGAGACACTTTTATACACTGCCTGTATTACTACTCTTTCTTTCCCTCCTACACTTTCCCAGAACTGTGTTTTGCTGGTGCATCAGGTAGCTGTTTGCCCCATTGGGGAACTGGGCCCTTTTCCAGCCTCAAACTTGATTAATCTTAAATCACTCTTTGTATTGCCATTTCCCTACCATGATTGCTGTAGGAATAGGCTTTTGGTGCAAATCTGGCAGAACAGACCTGAGGGGAAGTATTCTGGAGAATTTCTTAGAGGGGAACTTTTTTTTTTTTTTTTTGGTGAGATCTGCCATCTTTCCACTTCTGTATTTTGGTCCTTGTTATGTAGGAGGACATGATCCCTTGAGTTGCTTATCCTTATTGTGACTATGAAGATTAGCAGAGCAGAAGGATAGAGAAAACCTAGTTCCTTGATGCTGTGGAGCTGCTGACATCACAATCAGCAAACTTCCTACCTCAGACTTATGTAAGGCAGTAAATGGGCTTCCCTGGTGGCTCAGATGGTAAAGAATCTACCTGCAATGCAGGAGACCTGGGTTTGATCCCTGGATTGGAGAGATCCCTGGGAGGTGGGCATGACAACCCACTCCAGTATTCTTGCCTGGAGAATTCCCATGGACCGAGGACCCTGGCAGATTACAGTCCAAGGGATCACAAAGAGTCAGACACGACTGAGCAACTAAGCACACACACACAAGGCAATAAATGGTCTTTATTCTAAGACCTGCTGCTACTGCTGCTAAGTTGCTTCAGTCGTGTCCGACTCTGTGCCACTCCAGAGATGGCAGCCCACCAGGCTCCCCCATCCCTGGGATTCTCCAGGCAAGAACACTGGAGTGGGTTGCCATTTTCTTCTCCAATGCATGAAAGTGAAAAGTGAAAGTGAAGTCCCTCAGTCGTGTCCGACTCCTAGAGACCCCATCGACGACAGCCTACCAGGCTCCTCCATCCATGGGATTTGCCAGGTAAGAGTACTGGAGGCAACCCACTCCAGTGTTCTTGCCTGGAGAATCCCAGGGACAGTGGAGCCTGGTGGGCTGCCATCTATGAGGTCGCACAGAGTCAGACACGACTGAAGCGACTTAGCAGCAGCAGCAGCAGTACTGGAATGGGTTGCCATTACCTTCTCTGATTCTAAGAGCAGTGGGAAGCAAATTTTAAGCATAAGCATGTGTTTAAAAAGGCCGCCTTAGCTGTAATGTGGAGAACAGCTGGTGGGAGAACTATGTTGGTGGGAGGTCAAACTGGATGCAGGGAAACCAAGCTGAAGATTCCTGCAGAGCTACAGGGAAAAGGTGATGATCCTGACTTTGACTAGGATACTTTCAGTGGAGGTGTACAGAACAGTCTTCACCTTTAAACTAGTCTTAGTTGTACTAGTTTCTTGCATCCAAAAGCATTCCATTATAGCATCTCGCTCAGATGCATCATTACCAGGTTTGACTTTCCTTTAATAGCAAATGGAAAAGGAACCCTTAATCTTAATTGCTGCCAGGTCTGTGTTTTACTAACTTACTCAGTTTTCTGTCATTCCTGAGGAAGGCAGGGATGATGTCTGTCTTATTCTTTGTAACTTACATTCCCAGTGGTTAGCATTCTAGGTAGCTGAACAGTAGGTTCTCAGTAAACATTTGTTGAATGAAGATTTTAAGATATCTGGTCTTTTCCTTCTTGGAGTCAATAGAGGCTTATGATCAAAAGCCCATAATTTTTATCCAAAAGAATTGAAAGCAGGTGTTCAAACAAAACCTTCTACCTGAATGTTCATATTAGAGCTTCACAATAGACAAAAAGTGGAAACAACCAAATGTACATCAAGTGATTAATGGATAAATTAAATGGGGTGCAATGGATTAATATTTGGTCAAAAAAGGAAATGAAGTACTGATACCTGCTACAACATGAATGAATCATGAAAAGATTATGAAAAGTGGAAGAAAACAGACACAAAAGATCCCATATTATATAATTCCATTTATGAAATGTCCAGAATAGGCAAATCCTTAAGAGACAGAAAACAGATAAAGGTTGGGGGTGGGGGGCAAGGAATGAGGTGTGACTGCTTGATGGGCATGAGGTTGCCTTTTAGAGTGACAAAAATTTTCTAGAACTAATGGTTGCAAAAAACTGTGAATTTATTAAATACCATTGAATTGTAAAATGGATAAAATAATAAATTTTATGTTTAGTTTGCCAAAATTTTTAAAGCTTATATTTTGGAGTTAAATCATGGTTTGAATCCTAGCAATGCCACTGATTGACTTTGTAACCCTGGATATATTCCTTATTCTTGTGCCTCAGTTTTCTCATCTGTTCAGAGGTTTATTGAGAGAACTGGGTCCAATAATACATATGAAGTGTTCATCACCATACTTGGCACGGATTACATCCTCAGTAAAAGTCATTTGATAGTAATTATGATAACAAAAAGAAAAAACCAAAAATGCATGAAATCATATAACTTAGAAAATAAAGCACACAAAAAAAGCAGTGAAGTGTGAATGCTGGTACTACCAGCCTTCTCATAGAAGTTATTTATTAGCACCAGTGGAAATGCAGTGAAGTTTAACTACATACAAATGTAAACTGTTGTTTTTCAGTAGTTGAGTCATGTCTGACTCTTTGAAAACCCATGGACTAGAGCAAACCAGGCTTCCCTGTCCTCCACTCTTCCAGAGTTTGCTCAAACTCATGTTCATTGAGTCAGTGGTGCTATCCAACCATCTCATCCTCTGCTGTCCCCTTCTCCTGTCTTCAATGCGTTCCACATCAGGTTCTTTTCCAATGAGTCAGTCAGCTCTTCGCATTGGGTGGCCAAAGAATTAGTGCTTCAGCATCAGTCCTTCCAGTGAATATTCAGAGTTCATTTCCTTTATGATTGACTGGTTTGATCACCTTGCTGTCCAAGAGTCTTCTGCAGCACCACAGTTTGAAAGCTTCAATTTTTTGGTGCTCAGCCTTCTTTATGGTCCAACTCTCAAATCTGTAAATGACTATTGGAAAAACCGTAGCTTTGACTAGATGGACCTTTGTTGGCAAAGTGATGTCTCTGTGTTTTAATATGCTGTCTAGTTTTGTCATAGCTTTTCTTCCAAGGAGAAAGCATTTTTTAATTTCATGGTTGCAGTCACCATCCTTAGTGACTCTGGAGCCCAAGAAAACAGTCACTGTTTCCATTTTTTCCCCCATCTATTTGCCATGAAGTGATGGACCAGATGCCATGATCTTAGTTTTTTGAATGTTGAGTTTTAAGCTATCTGTTTCGCTCTCCTCTTTCACCTTCATTAAGAGGCTGTTTAGTTCCTCTTCACTTTGTTCCATTAGGGTGGTGTCATCTGCTTATCTGAGGTTATTGATATATATCCCAGCAGTCTTGATTCCACCTTGAGTTTCATCCAGCCTGGGCATTGGTATCATGTATTCCGGCTTCCCTGGTGTCTCAGACGGTAAAGCATCTGCTCCCAATGCAGGAGACCCGGGTTCGATCCCTAGGTTGGGAAGATCCCCTGGAGAAGGAAATGGAAACCCACTCCAGTATTCTTGCCTAGAAAATTCCATGGATGGAGGAGCCTGGTGGGCTACAGTCCATGGGGTCACAAAGAGTCGGACACGACTGAGTGACTTCACTTCTTCTTCTGTATTCTGTATATAAATTAAAAAGAAGGGTGACAGTATACAGCCTTGATGTTCTCCTTTCCCAATTTGGAACCAGTCTGTTGTTCCATGTCTGGTTCTAACTGTTGCTTCTTGACCTGCACACAGGTTTCTCAGGAGGCAGGTAAGGTGGTCTGGTATTCTCAATTTTTAAGAATTTTCCACAGTTTGTTGAGATCCACACAGGCAAAAGCTATAGCATAGTCAATGAAGCAGATGTCTTTCTGGAATTCTCTTGCTTTTTCTATGATCCAGCGGATGTTGGCAATTTGATTTCTGGTTCCCCCTTTGGTTCATTTTCTAAATCCAGCTTTACATCTGGAAGTTCTCAGTTCGCATACTGCTGAAGCCTAGCTTGAAGGATTTTGAGCATTACCTTGCTAGCATGTGAAATGAGCACAATTATGCAGTAGTTTGAACATTCTTTGGCATTGCCCTTCTTTGGGATTGGAATGAAGACTGATCTTTTCCAGTCGTGTGGCCACTACTGAGTTTTCCAAATTAGCTGGCGTATTGAGTGCAGCAACAATTCAGTAGCATCATTTTTTAGGATTTGAAATAGCTGAGCCAGAATTCCATCACCTCCACTAATTTTGTTCATAGTAATGCTTGCTAAGGTCCACTTAACTTCACATTCCAGGATGTCTGGCTCTAGGTGAGTAATCATATCATTGTGGCTATCCAGGTCATTAAGACCTTTTCTGCACAGTTCTTAAGTGTATTCTTGCCACCTCTTCTTAATCGCCTCTGCTTGTTAAGTCCTTACTGTTTCTGTCCTTTATCATGCCATTTGCATGAAATGTTCCCTTGTTATCTCCAATTTTTTTTGAAGAGATCTTTCAGTTCAGTTCAGTTCAGTTGCTCAGTCATGTCTGACTCTTTGCGACCCCATGAATCGCAGCACATCAAGCCTCCCTGTCCATCACAAACTCCCAGAGTTCACTCAGACTCACGTCCATTGAGTCCATGATGCCATCCAGCCATCTCATCCTCTGCTGTCCCTTTCTCCTCCTACCCTCAATCCCTCCCAGCATCAGAGTCTTTTCCAATGAGTCAATTCTTCTCATGATGTGGCCAAAGTACTGGAGTTTCAGCTTTAGCATCATTCCTTCCAAAGAAATCCCAGGGCTGATCTCCTTCAGAATGGACTGGTTAGATCTCCTTGCAGTCCAAGGGACTCTCAAGAGTCTTCTCCAACACCACAGTTCAAAAGCATCAATTCTTCAGTGCTCAGCCTTCTTCACAGTCCAACTCTCACATCCATACATGACTACTGGAAAAACCATAGCCTTGACTAGACGGACCTTAGTTGTCAAAGTAATGTCTCTACTTTTTAATATGCCATCTAGGTTGGTCATAACTTTTCTTCCAAAGAGTAAGCGTCTTTTAATTTCATGGCTGCAATCAGTATCTGCAGTGATTTTGGAGCCCCCCAAAATAAAGTCTGACACTGTTTCCACTGTTTTGCCATCTATTTGCCATGAAGTGATAGGACCAGATGCCATGATCTTCGTTTTCTGAATGTTAATGGCAAAGTAATGTCTCTGCTTTTGAATATGCTATCTAGGTTGGTCATAACTTTTCTTCCAAGGAGTAAGCATCTTTTAATTTCATGGCTGCAGTCACCACCTGCAGTGATTTGGGAGCCCCCCAGAATAAAGTCTGGTATTGTTTCCACTATTTCCCCATCTATTTCCCATGAAGTGATGGGACCAGATGCCATGATCTTCGTTTTCTGAATGTTGAGCTTTGAGCCAGCTTTTTCCACTCTCCTCTTTCACTTTCATCAAGAGGCTTTTTAGTTCCTCTTCACTTTCTGCCATAAGGGTGGTATCATCTGCATATGTGAGGTGATTGATATTTCTCCCAGCAGTCTTGATTCCAGCTTGTGCTTCTTCCAGTCCAGCATTTCTCATGGTGCAGCATTTCTGCATATAAGTTAAATAAGCAGGATGACAATATACAGCCTTGATGGACTCCTTTTCCTATTTGAAACCAGTCTGTTGTTCCATGTCCAGTTCTAACTGTTGCTTCCTGACCTGCATACAGATTTAGCCTGATATTCAAACTTTGTCACTGTTACCATCTGAGCTCAAGTCAGAAAAAGCAGTAATCAGTCTCTTAGGTAGTCCCTGGTCATGCCAGAATACTGTAAATAAGTTCAAAGTAAGAACCAGGTAAGAACCAATAAGACTTCCCCTTTATTGAGTCAGCAAGAGTGCACAAAAATGCCGTGAAATATTCTGTTTAAGTGTTGCTTAAAACTTGGCTATTTTCTTGGTTGCTGAAATCCTTGACTGTTTTCTCAAGCTCCCACAGCATTAGTTTTGGTCAATCTGTTGTTGTTTACTTGATGTTCCCATGGAGGAAAGGGGGCCTGGAACTTCTGCCATCTTGCTGACATCACCATCAGATAATGCTAAAAGTTTTATTTTTACTTAAATTCACATTTGATTTATGATCCAATTTGTATTGAATGATTGCCTGGCTTTGAATGATAGCGTCACCACCTTCTTATTCTTTGGCTTTGGGAAAATTCCTTAATCCTCATGTCTCAGTTTCTTTATCAGTAAGATGAGGGGCAAGGTGGTATCTACCTACTACAGTTATTGACAGGCTTATTCATATATATGTACAGGATTCAGAAAAGTGACTGTAAATTAGTACATTCTCAGTAAGTACTCCTAAATGTAAATATTTTTTATAGCATTTTGATCTGATAATCCACTTGTGCCTTGGAAGCTTACTGGAGACTGACCTAATTAATTTTCAGAAAAGGCTCAACTCTACCACCTAGCATAACTTGAAGAATCTCATGGCTGGGTGGGAGTACTGAGAAATACAGGCTCAAGTTTGAACAGTGGATTCTATTGTGCTAAATAAATATGTGTTTCCTTTCTCTTCCCTTTCCTTGTACCCATACACAGTTTGAATACAGAGTGTTCCATGTAAGTTATTTATTTATTGATCTAACCATTAGCTCAATTTATAGAAACTTTCAATGTCTTCCTTGTTTATAGATATCCTGGGGACAAAGCTCATTAAAAAAAAATTTCCTAGAACCTAGATGCACCTCTGCACTCAGTTCCCCAAGAACTTCCTTTTTCAGTCTGTCTAGACTTTATCTGTCTTTCTAAGCTTAAGGTTTTTAATATGTTGATTTTCCAAAATTAAGGCTTAATTGATTTACAATATTAATTCCAGATGTCCAACATAGTGATTCAATAGTTTTATAGGTTTTATGTTGTTTAAAGTTATAAAATATTGGCTTTATTCTCTGTGCTATACAGTATATTCTTGTATCTTTATTTTTATATACGATAGTACTTCTTAATTCCTCTCCCCCTTTTTTTCCCTTCCTCCATCCCTAAGAAATGATAACCACTAGTTTGCTCTCTATATCTGAGTCTATTTCTGTTTTGTTATCTTTATTCATTAAAAAAATTTTTTTATTTTGTATTGGGCTACGGCTGATTAACAGTGTTGTGATGGTTTCAAGTGAACAGTGAAGGGACTCAGCCATACATAGACATGTATCCATTCTCCCCAAAACTCCCCTCCCATCCAGCTCTCATTATCATTTATTTTTTGTATTCCACACATAAGTGATAACATACAGTATTTGTCTTTCTCTGACTTATTTCATTAAGCATAATACCCTCTGGTTCCATCCATGTTGTTGCAAATGGCAAAATTTCTTTCCTTTTCTGGTGCATAATAATGCTCCATTATGTATGCACATACCATATCTTCTTTATCTATTCATCTGTTAATGGACATTTAGGTGGCTTTAATAGTTTGGTAACTCTAAATAGTGCTGCTATGAATATTTGGCTTTGAATTAGTGATTTTGTTTTATTCAGAATTATACCCACGGGTGGAATTGCTGTATCACACAGTAGTTCTACTTTCAGTTTTTTGAGTAAACTCCATACTGTTTTTCACGGCTGTACCAGTTACTATTCCCACCAACAAGTATACTAGGGTTTCCTTTCCTCCGCATCCTTGCCAGTATATTATTTGTGGTCTTTTTGATGATAGCCATTCTGACAGGTGTGAGGTGGTATTTTATTGTGGTTTTGATTTGTAACTCCCAGGTGGCCAGCAGTGTTGAGCATCTTTTCCTGTGCCTGTTGGCCGTCTGCAGCTCCTATTTGGAAAAGAGTCTATTCAGGCCTTCTGCTCATTTTGTAATCAGGTTGTTTGTTTTTTGATACTGAATTGTATAAGTTGCTTATAAACTTTGAATAGTAACCTCTGATTGGTCATATCTTTTGCAAATATTTTCTCCCATTAAGTAGATTATCTTTTCTTTTTTATCAATTATTTCCTTTGCTGTACAAAAGCTTTTAATTATTTTCCATTTGTTTATTTTTGTTTCCTTTGCCTTAGGAGACAGATCCAGAAAAACATTGCCTCAATTTATGCCAAAGAGTGTTCTGTGTATGTTTTCCTCTAGGAGTTTTATGGTTTCTGACCTTACATTTAACTCTTTAATCTATTTGAGTTTATTTTTGCATACAGTGTGAAGTAATGTTCTAATCTCATTTTTTTACATATAACTGTATGGTGTTCCAAGCATCATTTTTTAAGATAAACACAACAGTTTCATTTTTTTAAGTTTTTAAGACTTTTTATTTTTATTTACTTATTCATTTATTTTGAGCTTTATTGATGGGATTGACTTATCACATTGTATAAATTTAAGGTGAACAACACAATGATTTGAGAGATTTATTTATTATATAATGATTACCATGATAATGTTGGTTAATACATCCAAAACCTCACACAGTTACAATATATTTGTTTTGGTGAAAACTTTTTAATCTACTCCAATAGCATGTCTTTAAAATTTTTTTAAAATTGAGCTAATATAGTTGATGTACAATATTATACAAGTTATTGGTATACAACATAGTGATTCATAAATTTTAAAGGTTTTACTACATTTATCGTTACTTTAAAATATTGCATATATTACGCCTACTGAACAATATATCCTTGTAGGTTATTTATTTTATACACAATCTTTTTTACCTCTTAATCCTCTATCCGTATCATACTTCTTCCCTGCCCCCTCCTCACTGCTAACCTACAGTGTGTCCTCTGAATTCGTAAATCTATTTCTTTTTTGTTATTTTCAGTACTTTGTTTTATTTTTTATATTCTACATATAAGCTATATCATATAGTATTTGTTTTTCTTGGTCTATTTTCTTTTTTTTTTAAAGGGAAATTGTTATATTAAATTTTTTTAATTCAATGAAAAATTCCTTAAATTCTATAGTGCTTTATAATTTTCAAAAATTTCATGTGCATGATTTCATATAACCCCATAATAATCCTTTTAAAAAATCCCCTGCCCTGATATATTCCTCCCCTCTCCCTTCTCCCCATGGTAACTGCTAGTTCATTCTCTATATCTATGTTTGCTTCCTTTTTGTTTTATTCGCTAATTTGTTGTAATTTTTAGATTCCATGTATGAGTGATGTCCTACAGTATCTGTCTTTCTCTGTATGCCACTTCAGTTAGCATAAATGCCCTCCAAGTCCATCCATGTTGCTGTACATGGCAAAATTTTATTCCTTTTTATGGCTGAGTAATATTCCCCTGTATATATACCACATCTTCTTTATCCATTCATCTATTGATAGATACTTAGGTTGCTTTCATAACTGGCAACTGTAAATAATGCTGCAATTAACAGCATTTTTTGAATTAGTGTTTTTGTTTTTCTCTTGTAGTGGAGTTTTCAAGTCATATGGAAGTTCTATTTGTATTTTTTTGAGAACCTCCATACTATTTTCCACATCCTCACCAGCATTTGTTATTTGTGTTCTTTTTGATGATAACCATTATGACGTGTGCTACAGGAATCAAGATGGTACAGTGCTGGCACAAATCAGAAATATAGACAAATGGAACAAGATAGAAAACCCAGAGACAAACCTGCACACCTATGGGAACCTTAACTTTGATAAAGGAAGCAAGAATATACAATGGGGAAAAGAGAGAATATTCAATAAGTTGTGCTGGAAAGCTGGACAGCTACATGCAAAAGAATAAAATCATGTACACCTGTGGCTTATTCATGTCAATGTATAACAAAACCAATACACTATTGTAACATAGAATAAAGTAAAAAAAATAAAATAAAAAAATAAATAAATTAAAAAAAAACCCTGAAAAAAACCCCCCAAAACACTTCCTAACACCATACACAAAAAATAAACTCGAAATGGTTAAAAACCTAATTCTAAGACCAGAAACTACAAACTCTTAGAGAAAAACATCGGCAGAACATACTTTGGTGTAAACCATAGCAAGAACCTCTTTGGCCCACCTCACAGAGTAATGGAAATAAAAATAAAAATAAGCAAGTGGGACCTAATTAAAGTTAAAAGCTTTTGCACAGCAAAGAAAACTATAAACAAGATAAAAAGACAACCCTCAGAATGGGAGAAAATAACTGTAAATGAAGCAACTGACAAAGGATTAATTTTGAAAATGTACAAGCTGTTCATTGCTGGAGTCTGACTCCAGCAAAAAGGGATTCAACCTGAAGAGATGAACGGTGTCGGCGATGAGGCAGCTTCTCAGTTTTCTTTTGGACTGCCTATTTATTTCAAGTTTAAGATTCTCTTTTATACTTTTATAAAAGCATTAGGCCAGAGGTTTGACATTTTCCAATCCCCCTCTCCCAGTTTTATTATCTCCATAAATCATTGTTGCTCCTCAAACAGAGTTCCTGTTTCAGTGATTCTCTCAGAATCAGCCTTATCATCTATTATCTACCTCTTCTAATGTGTCCTGTTCACGTATTGCTGAAGCCTGGCTTGGAGAATTTTGAGCATTACTTTACTAGCATGTGAGATGAGTGCAATTGTGTGGTAGTTTGAGCATTCTTTGGCATTGTCTTTCTTTGGGATTGGAATGAAAACTGATCTTTTCCAGTCCTGTGGCCACTGCTGAGTTTTCCAAATTTGCTGGCATATTGAGTGCAACACTTTCACAGATCTTTAGTCTTTCCCATTCTATTGTTTTCTTCTATTTCTTTGCATTGTTTGTTCACTTAAGAAGGCCTTCTTTTCTTTCCTTGCTATTCTCTAGAACTCTGCATTCAGTTGGGTGTTATCTTTCCCTTTCTCCCTTGTTTTTGGCTTCTCTTCTTTCTTCAGGTATCTGTGAAGCCTCCTCAGGTGACCACTTTTCCTTCTTGCATTTCTTTTTCTTTGGGATGGTTTTGGTCAGGGCCTCCTGTACAATGTTATGAACCTCTGTCCATAGTTCTTCAGGCACTCTGTCTATCAGATCTAATCCCTTGAAGTTATTTGTCACTTTCATTGTATAATCATAAGGGATTTGACTTAGATCATACCTGAATGACCTAGTGGTTTTCTCTACTTTCTTCAATTTAAGTCTGAATTTTGCAATAAGGAATACATGATCTGAGCCATAGTCAGCTCCCGGTCTTGTTTTTACTGACTCTATAGAGCTTCTCCATCTCTGGCTGCAAAGCATATAATCAATCTGATTTTAGTATTGACCATCTGGTGATGTCCATGTGTAGAATCATCTCTAGTGTTCTTGGAAGAGAGTGTTTGCTATGACCAAATAAAATGTAAATTACCTTGAGTTAATTAATAGACAAATTCCATTAGGAATAATAAAATAAAATACACTAAAATCTTCCAGATTGACTTAAGATTCACAGAAAGATCAGAGAATTTAAAAGTATGTGGCTCTATTACCTTTGATTATATGGCTCAGAGGTTAAAGCATCTGCCTGCAATGCTGGAGACCTGGGTTTGATCCCTGGGTCAGGAAGATCCCCTGGAGAAAGAAATGCAACCCTGTCCAGTATTGTTGCCTGGAGAATCCCATGGAGGGAGGAGCCTGGTAGGCTACTGTCCACGGGGTAGCAAAGAGTCAGACAGGACTGAGCGACTTCACTTTCTTTTCACTTTTCACATGTAGAGAGAAACACTTGGGTGTGGGACAAGGAGGAGGAACCAGTGAGGCTGTAAAGGGTGTGAGTTTTTGTGAATCATCAAAGAGTTACACTCCACACATTCTGTTTTGCCACTGAATTGTTGCTCCCTCTTTGCTTATTTTTCTCCTCTGTAAAACTAGGATGATTAAATTGATCCTGTGTTCCTCATATGGTTTATGGGAGGATAAAACCAAAGAAGTAAATTTTAAATGGTTGAAAAATTATTTTATAATGGTTTCTACTTGAATAATATATGTAAGAACAAAAATATGTTTCCTGACTCTAACAGTATTTCACCTGTCTTTTGTGTCAGTTGAGTTAATTATGGTAATATCAGTGAAATCATAGTTTCTGGCTTAGTTGTTACCAAATATGCTGATGATGCTGATAAGTCGCTTCAGTCACATCTGACTCTGTGCGACCCCATGGACTGTAGCCCACCAGGCTCCTCCGTCCATGGGATTTTCCAGGCAAGAGTACTGGAGTGGGTTGCCATTGCTTTCTCCAGTTACCAGATATAAGTGGATTCAAATTCAGTTTGCCACAGCAAATGGATAAAGCAAATACACAGTTTCAAAGTTAAGGTTTGAAAGTGAAAAGTGAAAGTGAAAGTCGCTCAGTTATGTCCAACTCTTTGCAACCTCACAGACTATATAGTCCATGGAATTCTCCAGGCCAGAATACTGGAGTGGGTAGCCTTTCTCTTCTCCAGAGGATCTTCCCAATCCAGGAATAGAACCGGGGTCTCCTGAATTGCAGGCTTTACCAACTGAGCTATTAGGGAAGCCCAAGTTAGGGGTTATAGAATCATAAATCATTAAGAATCAGGATGCTGAGGTTAGCATGTTGAAGTTTGACACAAAACAACAAAATTCTGTAAAGCAATTATCCTTCAATTAAAAAATAAAAAGAATCAGGATGCTGCAGGAGAACGCCAAGCTAACCAAAATCTATTAATGATGACCAGAAACAGAATACCAACAAATATTTGTATTCTTAGTGTCACTGAGGTTCTTTCCAATTTTCTTATGTCAGTATGTTACTGGCTACCACAGTGCCTTATATTCTCAGGCACTCATGTCAAAAGAACAGTTTTTTTATTCTCTGTCTTACTGTTAAAACGTTGGTCTTGGTTGTAATTCTAATCAGGTCTGAATAAAATAATTTGGAATTTAGAACTTCTAGGTTCCACATTTATTCTGGATCCTGTTGTGAGCAACAGAAATCCTATAATTAAAACAAAGGAATTTGTTGGCTCAAGAAAAAAGTCCAAGAGTCTATCAGGCATAGCTGGGTCACTGACAAACCATACCAGGACTTGACCTCTCATTCTGCCACTTGCCATCTCTTTGCGATATTTTCTTCTATATTTACCTCCTTTTGATCTGTTTCATTCTATAGATAGTCCCAGTAGTGACATTTTAAAATCCTTATAGTTATAAGTCAAGCTAGAAAGGAAAGGGCCTACTTCACCAGGTCAAGCTGGAGTTAGCCCCCTCAACTGAAGCTAAGTGAACGAAGTGGATCCCCAAGGAAAATGTTTCCAATTCCAGCAGAGAGGAGTGGATGGCTAGGCAGGCAACAAACGGAGTTCCCCACAAGTGATGATTAGCATGAACAGGTCACTGGCACCTCTCTTATGATATTGGATTGTTTTACTTTGTATTATAATTCCTATTCTTATTTCTCCTCCCTAAGGTGAGGCATCTTGTCTAATTCATTTTTCTGTCCTCTTCTTCCCTTCTTTATGGCCTCATCCTCAGTGCTTGCAAAAGTGCTTTTCATCCAGGAAATATTTGTTGTGTGAGTTTCTTCTTTGCATGTATGTGTTCCTGACAAATTTGCATGTGTTAAAAGTAAAGCAAAAATGCAACAAACTAATTAATGTGTGCAAGTTAATTAATACATTTACATGATTAAATGGATGTGACAATGTTTCTTGTACCTGTAAGATTCATTATTCCATATAATTGCTAATAATCATAGTTGAATTTTATATAGGGCTTCAGTCAGTCAGTCAGTTCAGTTGCTCAGTCATGTCCAACTCTTTTGTGACCCCATGAATGGCAGCATGCCAGGCCTCCCTGTCCATCACCAACTCCCAGAGTTCACTCAGACTCACATCCATCAGGTCGGTGATGCCATCCAGCCATCTCATCCTCTGCTGTCCCCTTCTCCTCCTGCCCTCAATCCCTCCCAGCAGCAGGGTCTTTTCCAATCAGTCAGCTCTTTGCATGAAGTGGCCAAAGTATTGGAGTTTCAGCTTTAGCATCATTTCTTCCAATGAACACCCAGGACTGATCTCCTTTAGAATGGACTAGTTGGATCTCCTTGCAGTCCAAGGGACTCTCAAGAGTCTTCTCCAACACCACAGTTCAAAAGCATCAATTCTTCAGTGCTCAGCTTTCTTCATAGTCCAACTCTCACATCCATACATGACCAATGGAAAAACCATAGCCTTGACTAGATGGGCCTTTGTTGGCAAAGTAGTATCTCTGTTTTTGAATATGCTATCTAAGTTGGTCATAACTTTTCTTCCAAGGAGTAAGCGTCTTTGAATTTCATGGCTGCAGTCACCATCTTCAGTGATTTTGGAGGCCACAAAAATGAAGTCTGACATTTTTTTCACTGTTTCCCCATCTATTTCCCGTGAAGTGATGGGACCAGATGCCATGATCTTAGTTTTCTGAATGTTGAGCTTTAGGCCAACTTTTTCACTCTCCTCTTTCACTTTCATCAAGAGGCTTACTAAATCTTTCTAAATATTTTCTGTTTAATCCTTACAACAACTGGAAAAGGTGACTACAACTTCCATCTCCAGGTTATAATGCCATGTATGTATGGCATGTACATTAATTAATGTATGTATTAATTATTATTAATTAATGTGTTAATTCCCTGAGATTAATGCTTCAGTAAGTGGTAGTTCTGGGATCAGGAATGTGAGTCTATACTCTTAACCATAATGCTTTTTGCTAAACACTGAGCTAACAGCTTAGGTGTGAGTAGGACACGGTTTCACTCCTTCAAGAGCTAGGCAAGCTGGGAACAGACATTGTGCATTTAAGGCACAGTTCTCAGAAGAGCCCTAAGAGGAAGCTGCGTGGGGGTCTGTAATTATGTCACCAATAGAACTTTGTGAGGCAGTGCTCACTGAGACACGAGTAGGGGAAATGGTACACTTCAGTTCAACTTAGACCCCTAAAACACATAATTTTGTGAACTGAAAGCTATACTGTGTCCAAGCTAAGTTTGCATTGGCTAAGATGTTGAAATAATGTTGCTCTTCTGCTTAGATTATATTTTAGAAATACATTAAAAATAAGCTCTCATCTCACTCTGTAAGGACGATCTGTGAACCAGCAGCTGCAAATCACCGAGGAGCTTTTTAGAAAGGCACAATCTCAGGCCCACCACAGAGCCACTGAATCTGAATCTGCACTTTACAAGGTCCCGAAGAAATGTCTGTACACAGTAGAATCTGGGAAGCGCTGAGCTAAAGTGAAAATACTTTTGTTCCCCAAACACCCCTGACTTCTTCATGCATCAGCGACCTCACATGTGCAGTTTTGTCTGTCTAGTCTGCCCAGGGAGACTATTCATCACTCAAGATTTAACTTTAAATTCTCCTTTTTTTCAAGGTTATTATTTTCCTTACCAGAAAGTGTTGGCCATTCCCTTTTCTGTGACTGCATAACGCTTTGTACTGGATGTCTTATAAGTTTTATATCAGATGATCCAACAAAAGTAAACCCACAGAATGATAATGCAGGATGAGAAGGTGTTATGACTGATCTCCAGAGATGGCTTTCGATGAATGACACTTTTCAGTATCCTGTACTTGTGCAGTCGCCTCCCTCACTGAATCTGGATTGACTGTGACTATTAAGAAACAGAGTAAAGTAGAAATGATACTGTGCCAATTCTGGGCTTAGCCTTTAAGAAAAGCTTCAGTTTTCTTCTTGAACCTAACTTCCATGGTTTGAGGACACCCTAGCAGCCATGTGGAAAAGCCACATGAAGAGGAGAAGCCCTAAAATCACGTGGGTATGCTAAGTAGCTTCAGTCATGTCTGACTCTTTGCAACCCTGTGAGCTGTAACCCAGCCAGTCCATGGGATCCTCCGGGCAGGAATACCAGAGTTCCTCCTTCAGGGGATCTTTCTGACCTAAGGATTGGACCCATGTCTCTTACATCTCCTGCATTAGCAGGCGGGTTCTTTACCACTAGTGCCACCTGGGAAGCCCCACAAAACCACATGGGAAAGGGAGGAAACTTAGCCTTTTCTGCATACCAGAAGCTTTCAGATGACTTTAACCCCACTGGCTGCCTGAGATACATCAAAGAACAGCAAGAACTGCCCACTGAGTTCAGTCAATCCACAGAATCATTAGATAAAAACATGGTTATTGTTTTAGGTCACTGTGTTTTGAATTTGGAGATCATCAGACTGGGAGTTCAGTAACAGAAAGATACTAAATATCCTAGATGTTTCCTTAGCACAGAGAAAATATAAGAGAAAGTGTAATAGAGCAAGCAGTGTGCAGCTCTTAGCACATAGTCGTTTTTTGCCATTACCCCCCATTCCATTACCAGGTAACAGTTACCTCGAAACCACTAACAGTCTCTTAGCCATTGGTCAGCACCACAGTGGGTCCCTTCTCCAAGCAAGCAACTGTTGGTGCACCATTCACCCAGCTGGAAGAGTGGTGGTTGTCAGGCAGAGTGAGGTAAGAGGGGAATCCTGCCCTTCTCCCCTGGGGCCTCCAGCTCATCCAGTCTTGGCCCAGCAGGTGAGCTGGGGGCCCCAGCGAACAGTCTAGGGACTGTGTTTTGCTGGGCTCCAAAGCCCTGGCCAAGGCAGCCCATTGGCCAGGCCCAAGCCTTGAGGCAGCAGTGAACCTCCCCTACCCCTGCCTCTGCAACCTAATAGCAGTGTAAATCTACCTGGGTCACAGTCTGAAGGACGTAGCTCCCGTGGTTTGAGCGGCCTGAGGAGCCTGAGGGTCAGTTGAGTTGGGCACCTGGCTCCTTCCGTGATGAGAGCTGGGCAGAGTCTGGGGACCGTCCCGGAGGTAGCTGCCAACTGAGATCTGCCTCCTCTTAGCCAGGACCTGGACCTTGGAGGGTGAAAGCTGAGCCTTGGGACCTTGCCTTTTCTTGTCAGAACACAGAATAACATTCGTTTGGTAGAGAGTTACAAGAAGATCATTACCTGACTGTGATCTGACTCCTAGAAGAAAGCTCTGACACCAAGAAGTTTGCAACAACTAACCATGCTGCACCACTGCCTTTCCTGGAAAAGGGCTTTGTTGAAAGTTTTCCAGGAGTTTGGGATTTTTAAGTCACGAGTCACCCATCTCCTTGCAAGGCCCTGCAATAAACCTTTCTTGGTTTGGAACTCCAACATTTCAGTATTGTTTCACCTCACTGTGCATTGGGCACATGGACTTGTGACTCAGTAACAAAAGTACATAAGCATCCTGAGCAAGAAGTAGTAACAAAGGGCAATTCGCCACAACAAACGTCTACATAAAAAGGCATCTCTCCTGCTTGTTTCGCTGGTCAACTAAATTTCAAGAGCTTCATGATGTGTAGCTTACATACTCTTCAGGTAAAATGCAATATTTTAAAAAACAAGGACTAATGATAATGTCTATGTAGTGAAGATGTAAAGATAAAAACAGATTAATAAAAAACTTAGTTTTTTCTTTTTTAAAATAATTGACATTAAGCAACAGAAGCATAGTAGGTTATACTATTTATTAAAATTTTATTTTAAATATTAATATAAGACATTGTTCTCACTGAGTCTCCTCCAATCATGGAGAAAATGTTGAGTTCTGGAAGCCCTTAAGAATGTCAGAGAACCTCACACTTGTCAGAATGGCTATCATCAAAAAGAACACCAACAACAAATACTGGTGAAGATGTAGAGAAAAGGGAGCCCTTGTACACTGTTGGCAGGAATGTAAATTGATGTAGCTACTATGGAAAACAGTATGGAACTTTCTCAAAAAGCTGAAAATAGAATTACATGATCCATCAAATTCCACTCCTGGGTGTGTTTGTGTGTATATATATATATTAAAGAAAACACACTAACTCAAAAAGATACATATATCCTAATATTCATTACAGCATTGCTTATGATTGACAAGATATGAAAGCAGCTTAAGTGTTCATCAACAGAAGAATGAATAAGGAAGATATAGTATATACATAATACACAATGGAATAATAAATTCAGTTCAGTTGTATAGTCATATCTGACTCTTTGTGACCCCATGGACTGCAGCACGCCTGGCTCCCTGTCCATCACCAACTCCTGGAGCTTATTCAAACTCATGTCCATCAAGTCAGTGATGCCATCCAACCATCTCGTCTCCTGTTGTCCCCTTTTCCTCCCACCTTCAATCTTTCCCAGCCTCATGGTCTTTTCCAATGAGTCAGTTCTTTGCATCAGGTGGCCAAAGTTTTGGAATTTCAGCTTCAGCATCGGTCCTTCCAATGAATATTCAGGACTGATTTCCTTTAGGATGGACAAGTTGGATCTCCTTGCAGTCCACGGGACTCTCAAGAGTCTTTTCCACCATCACAGTTCAAAAGCATCAGTTCTTTGGTGCTCAGCTTTCTTTATAGTCCAACTTTCACATTCCACTACTGGAAAAACCACTGCTTAGACTATCCGAACCTTTGCTGGCAAAGTAATGTCTCTGTTTTTGAATATGCTGACTAGGTTGGTCATGGCTTTTCTTCCAAGGAGCAAGTGTCTTTTAATTTCATGCCTGCATCACCATCTGCAATGATTTAGAGCCCCAAAATATAAAGTCTGCCACTGTTTCCATTGTTTCTCCATCTATTTGCCATGAAGTGATGGGACCAGATGCCATGATCTTAGTTTTCTGAATGCTGAGTTTTAAGCCAACTTTTTCACTCTCCTCTTTCACCTTCATCAAGAGGCTCTTTAGTTCTTCTTTGCTTTCTACCATAAGGATGGTATCATCTGTATATCTGAGGTTACTGATATTTCTCCCGGCAATCTTGATTCCAGCTTGTGCTTCATCCAGCCCGGCATTTCACATAATGTACTCTGCATATAAGTTAAATAAGTAGGGTGGCAATATACAGCCTTGACGTACTTATTTCCCATTGAAACCAGTCTGTTGTTCAATGTCCAGTTCTAACTAATGGAATAATATTCAGCCATAAAATTTTGCTGTTTGCAACAACATGGATAAGCTTGGAGGGTGTATTATGCTAAGCGAAATGTCAGAGAAATATAAATATTGTATGGTATCACTTGCATGTGGAATCTAAAAAATAAACTAGGAAATGTAACAATAAGGCAATAGACTCATAAACACAGAGAACAAACTAGTTACTGGTGGAGAGAGGAAAGAGGTGAGGGGCAAGATATGGGTAGGGGATTAAGAGATACAATTGTGTATAAAATAAATAAACTATAAAGATGTATTGTACAACACAGGGAATATAGCCAGTATTTTATAATAACTATAAATAAAATAGAACTTCTAAAAATTGGCTTAAAACTCAGCATTCAGAAAACTAAGATCATGGCATCTGGTCCCATCACTTCATGGCAAATAGATGGGGAAGCAATGGGAACAGTGACAGACTTTATATTTGGGACTCCAAAATTACTGCAGATGGTGACTACAAGCCATAAAATTAAAAGACACTTGCTTCTTGGAAGAAAAGTTATGACCAACCTAGACAGCATATTAAAAAGCTGTCCCTCTAGACAAAGGTATGATTTTTCCAGTAGTCATGTATGGATGTGAAAGTTGGACTATAAACAAAGCTGAGCACCAAAGGACTGATGCTTTTGAACTGTAGTGTTGGAGAAGACGTTTGAGAGTCCCTTGGACAACAAGGAGATCCAACCAGTTCATCCTAAAGGAAATCAGTGCTGAATATTTATTGGAAGGACTGATGCTGAAGCTGAAACTCCAAAATTTGGCCACCTGATGCAAAGAACTAACTCATTGGAAAAGAGCTTGATGTTGGGAAAGTAACTTCCACCCTCTTCTTCCCCTATTGTCTCCAACTCTACCAACCTACCGTAGTGACTGAACTACCTGTACTCAAACTTATTCGAGGTTCTCAACCACTACCTGTCCCTTTGGTCCGTACGATGTCAGGTACCCCAGTGTTTTCGGTCTGTTCTGACTCACTGACTTGACTTGACTACGACGTGTGGACATTCAATACTTTATCACATAGAAGTGATTTAGAGTAAATTTTTAAATTTTTCTTTTTTTTACCGTCTTAAGACTCCTGCTCTAGGGTCTTGCTGTTTGGAGCTATTTCTTCAATAAGACTCATTCTTTAAATTCTTTTCCATCCTTGCTCAGATGTCTTCTTATTAGAGATATCTTCCCTGGACAGTCCATTTTAAGTACCATTTCCCAATTTATCTTCCTCCTCAGCATTTTTCATGATGTATATTCATTTATTTGTTGTCTCCTTCCACTAGAATGTAAGCTCTAAGAACAGAGACATTGCTCTGTCCACTGCAGTATCTTCATTGCTGAGAACAGGGATTGGCACATAAGTGGCACTCAATAAATATTTGTTGAATGAATGGAGGTAGAATGTCTAAAAATGTACTTTCAGCTAAACAAAATGCTAAGCAATACAATGTACTTTATTCCTTTGCTTAGCATCAAAGATTGTTTTGGCCATTGTAGAAAGTCTTTTTAAAATGGCTGGGTTTCCTAAGTCATTATATAATTACTCTCTTAAGTCTGAGTGAGCACTTAGAAGCGCAGTTTCTAAATTGTTTTTGCCTATATAACATTGCTGTTATTGACATTATCAATTTAGCAAGCATTGCAACGGGGCATACTATTAAAACACAGCTTAGGAGAAGTCAGCTCGTGATGAGCACTGAAGCATAGAGAAGAATAGACTTGGTGCCAGTACTCCCCTTGCCGCATGTCAGCCAGATGGCCTTAGCAAAGCCATATAATCTCTTTGGGATTTTTTCTTCGACTGTAAAATGAAGATAACCTGCCAAATCTACCTAACAGAGATATTGTGAAAGTCAAATAAGAAAATCTGTAAAAGTGCTTTGAATGCCTGAAAAGCATCATGAGAATGAAAGTTATTATCATTATGTCAAAGTAATGATCAGTCATCAATTTGGGGGCACCTGATATAGCCTCTACTATGGGAGAAATCTATATTTATGCTCATGGAGAGGCTTTCTGTTGAGATGGAGAAATGGGGGGCAGTATGTACATTGAAAATGTGCTCTAACTAATAAGGCAGTCATTTTCAAAATGTGCCTTAGACACAAATATAATTTTTAAAAGAATTGGCTGATTCAAATGGACCTTGACACATTAATTTTTATCAAGGAGTGTGATTGAGTCATATAGGTCTCATATAGTAGATGCTTACCAGTTAGATACCAACCCTATGTGTGCACGAATGTGTCTATATCCCTTTTGGGCTTCATTCTTTTGTTCATATTGCTTTAAAAAAATTATATAAGGAATTTTTTTCCTTATATAAAAATTATGTAAGGAATGGGAGGCTTCTCTGGTAGCTCAGAGGGTAAAGCATCTGCCTGCAATGACAGAGACCTGGGTTCAATCCCTGGGTGGGGAAGATCCCCTGGAGAAGGAAATGGCAACCCACTCCAGTACTCTTGCCTGGAAAACCCCATGGACGGAGAAACTTGGTAGGCTACAGCCCATGGGGTCGCAAAGAGTCGGACACGACTGAGAGACTTCACTTTCACTTTCGTTTAAAGAATACATGAACATTTCCACTGAAAAAGAAAAGGAATATAAAAACATACCAAGAATAACAAGAAAGTCTCCTTTCATTCCTTCACCCATCATATTAGATTTCTCTTAAGTCACATTTTAAATTAATATCAACAAAGGAGAATAGCCAGAGACAAGAAACCTTTAAAAACCACATAGGACTACTTTGCAGTGTTAATGTTGGTTGCCCAGCCATGTCCGACTCTGTGAACCCATGAACTTGTAGCTCACCAGGCTCCTCTGTCCATGGAATTCTCTAGGCTAGAATACTGGAGTGGGTTGCTATTCCCTTCTCCAGGGGATCTACCCCTCCCAGTGATTGAACCTGGGTCTCCTGCACTGCAGGCAGAATCTTTACTGTCTGAGCTACCAGGGAAGCTCACTTTGCAGACTTCTATGCAAATAAATTTGAGCATCTATAGCAAATGGATAATCTCCTAGGGAAACTCAAATTAGCAAAATAGAACCCATTAGAATTAGAAAGCTTAAAGAAAAGTTTCCAAAGAAGAAACAAAAAAATCATCAAATAACTACCCTAAGAAAAAGCACAAGGCCTGGATAATTTCCTAGAGGAATACTACCAAATCATCATATCAAAAGCATTAAAAAGGAAGGAAATCTTACTGTTTTTTTCCATGAAGCAAGTATAATACTGCTATCTAAACTAAACAGGGTACAAAGTAAGAAGACTATTTGGCCAACATCATTCATGAATATTGACATAAAATTCTGAACAAAATATTAGAAAAAATAATTAGCAAAAATAATTCAATGCCATCTTAAGAAAATAATGCATGATGACCAAGTGGGTTATGTTCCAGAAATGAAAATTTGGCTTAATATTTAGAAATCAATTAGTGTCATGCATAATATTAATAAAGCCAAGAAAAGAATCAAAGAAGCTGAGCAAGTCTTTGAATAAATCAATGCCTTTCATTATAAAAACACACAGAAATTAAAGAATTCTTTTTTAACATGGTTATATATCCATATATGTTAACATAAAAGTCACTCAGTTGTGTTTGACTCTTTGTGACCCCGTGGATTATACAGCTCCTCTGTCCATGGAATTCTCTAGGCCAGAATATTGGAGTGGGTAGCCTTTCCCTTCTCCAGGGGATCTTCCCAACTCAGTTATCGAACCCAGGTTTCCTGCATTGTACATGGTTTATTTACTAGCTGAGCCACAAGAGAAGCATATAATATATACCTTACTCTTAAAACTAGTTTCTTATTTAATCAGCAAACATTTCAGGCAATTAATTCTTCTAAGACTGGAAGTAAGAAAACTATGTGGATTATCCTTTACTATTCAACATTGTATTAGAGGTATTCAGTTCAGTTCAGCTCAGTCCAGTCGCTCAGTCGTGTCCAACTCTTTGCAGCCCCGTGAATCACAGCATGCCAGGCCTCCCTGTCCATCACCAACTCCCAGAGTTTACCCAGACTCATGTCCATTGAGTCAATGATGCCATCCAGCCATCTCATCCTCTGTCATCTCCTTCTCCTCCTGCCCTCAATTCCTCCCAGCAGCAGGGTCTTTTCCAATGAGTCAGCTCTTCACATGAGGTAGTCAAAGTACTGGAGTTTCAGCTTTAGCATCATTCCTTCCAAAGAACACCCAGGACTGGTCTCCTTTAGGATGGACTGGTTGGATCTCCTTGCAGTCCAAGTATACCTGCAAACCTCTCAAAAATCAATGATAAAGTTAATTTAAATATTAGAAGAATTCAATGAAGTAGCAGAATGTAAAACAAAATTTTTAAAAATCATTAACTTTTACAATAGAAGCAAAAGTAAAAATAAACAAATGGAATCTAATTAAACTTATAAGCTTTTGCAAGGAGAGGAAACCATAAACAAAATGAAGAGACATCCTATCAACTGGGAGAAAATATTTGCAAAGGATGCAACTAACAAGAGCTTAATTTAAAAATAGTTCATATAACTCAATAACAAAAGAAACAAACAACCCAGTCCAAAACTGGGCAGAAGAGTCAAATACACATTTCTCCAAAAGAAGACATACATATGGCCAATAAGTACATTAAAAGATGCTCAATATTGATAATCATTAGAGAAATAAAAATCAAAACTACAATAAGGTACCATCACACACTGGTCAGAATGGCCATCATTCAAAAGTCTAGGAATAATAAATGCTGGAGAGGGTGTGAAGAAGAGTGTACCCTCCTACATTGTTGGTGGGAATGTAAATTGATACAACTACTGTTGAAAACCGTATAGAAGCTCCTTAAAAAACTAAAAATAGATTGCCATACGATCCCACTCCTGGGTGTATATGCAGAGAAAACTAATTCAGACATGCATGCACCATGATGTTCATGCAGCACGATTTACAATAGCCAAGACATGGAAGTAACCTAAATGTTCACTGACAGAGAAATGGATAAAGAAGATGTGGTACATGTATACAATGGAATATTACTCCACCATGAAAAGAATGAAATAATGCCACTTGCAGCAAAATGGATGGACCTAGAGATTGTTATTGGAGAAGGCAATGGCACCCCACTCCAGTACTCTTGCCTGGAAAATCCTATGGATGGAGGAGTCTGGTAGGCTGCAGTCCATGGGGTCGCGAAGAGTCGGACACGACTGAGAGACTTCACCTTCACTTTTCATCTTCATGCATTGGAAAAGGAAATGGCAACCCACTCCAGTGTTCTTGCCTGGAGAATCCCAGGGACGGGGGAGCCTGGTGGGTTGCCATCTATGGGGTCGCACAGAGTCGGACACGACTTAGCAGCATATATATATATATACACACACACACACACATATACATACAACTTGTTCACTTTGCTGTATACCTGAAAGTAACATAACATTGTAAATGAACTATACTTCAATAAAAATTAAAATGAATAAAAATATATGATTTTTGCCCAACAACCTAGCAATAATAAAAAAGATAACATTTAGTATTACTGGGAATGTGAAAAAAATAGTTACTCTTTTATACTACTGGTAAGAATGTATCTTATTGCATTTTAGAAGGGCTTTGGATACATTTACCAGTTAAAATTTTCTATAGTTTTCAACCCAGCAACATTTTTTTGCACATGACCTTCACATGGAGTTTTTGACCCTCTGACGTTAAAAGGACACCTGGTGCATTGGACACCTGATCAGGCCGTTTTAGAGTTGGTGGTACATTGTTAGCTGGCTTGACCTGGACAAGTGCTGGCTACAAGTGCCTAGGCTGTGTGAAGCTTAGAGAGTATGAAAGTGAAGTCTCGCAGTTGTGTCCGACTCTTTGCAATCCCATGGACTGTAGCCTACCAGGCTCCTCTGTCCATGGGATTTTCCAGGCAATAGTACTGGAGCGGACTGCCATTTTCTTCTCCATTAGAGAGTATGGGATTATCAAATAAGTAAATAAAGACAAGCTTGCTCAGTGAAGGCAAGTTGTAAGTGAAGGGTTGTTTTTTTTTTTTTTTAATGTGTGTTTTAGAAAACAAGTTGTTCCCTTATCTTGTCCTTACGACAAGCTCAAGGATTTCTGTTAGTCACCATTTCTGTTAACCCTATGAGGCACTGTTTCGAAAAGAGGGGACTACTATATGTGCTGGGCACAATATCGAATGCTGAGAACATGAAGATGTATATCCTTAGCTCTTAGCTTTGTATCCAGTTGAGGTGAGAAAAGACAACCTGGAAGCTGACTTCCAAGAAATGAGAAAACACTGAAGTAGAGAGAGACTTGAGGGAGAGAGACTGGAGGGGAAGGTCTTACAAGGGGATGAGAAGAAGCAAATAGGGAAGTGGTGGCAAGGAAAGGATAAATGCAGGAGCATGCTGGAGATAGTGTCTGTAGGATTTGTAAATCCATTGAGTTTTGAGGAAAAAGAAGTCAAAGGTGGGCTTCCCTGGTGGCTCAGATGGTAAATAATCCACCTGCAGTGTGGGAAACCTGGGTTCAATATCTGTGTTGGGAAGATCCCCTGGAGAAAGGCATGGCAATTCACTCCAGTATTCTTGCCTGGAGAATCCATAGACAGAGGAGTCTGGTGGGCTACACACAGTCCATGGGGTCACAAAGAGTCGGACACGACTGAGCGATTAAGCACAGAGTAGAAAGTGAAGACATTGGTTGTTTTCTCAGGGTAAAAGCAAATGGAAGATTGATTCCACTAATATGAAGTACCTAGAACGGGCAAATTCATAGAGACAGAAAGTTGATTAGGGGTTAACAGGGCCCGAGGGAGGGAAGAATAACAGGGCTTAAGGGAGGGAAGAATGGAATTCAGAGTTTCTGTCTGGGATGATGCAAATAATGTTGATGGTTGCACAAAATGTGAATGTATTTAATGCTCTTGAACTATACAGTTAAAAGTGATTAAAATGGTAAATTTCTTGTTATATATTTTTAATTTAATCACAATAAAAAAAAAGAAAAGAAATACATTTTAGATAGATAATTAGCATTTTTTTTACACAGCAGAATCATTCCTTTTTTAAAAAATTGAAGTATATCTTGGCTATTGTGTCAATCTGCTGAACA
>SJYC01079633.1:0-10270 GCA_006408675.1 Madoqua kirkii | reverse complement strand
CAGTTATCAGTCCTTCCAGTGAGTATTTAAGGTTGCTCTCCCTTAAGATTGACTGGTTTGATCTCCTTGCTGTCCAAGGGACTTTCAGGGGTCTTCTCCATAACTACTGTTCGAAGGCATCTTTTCTTTGGCATTCTGTTTTCTTTATGGTCCAACTCTCACAATCGTACATGATAACTGGGAAGACCATGGCCTTGGTTATTCGGACTTTTATTGGCAAAGTAATGTTTCTGCTTTTCTACACACTGTGTAGGTTTGTCAACATTTTTCTGCTAAAGAAGCAATTGTCTTCTGATTTCACGGCTGTAGTCACTGTCTGCAGTGATTTTAGAGCCCAAGAGGAAATCTGTCACTGCAGTTTAGTCGCTCAGTCATATCTGACTCTTTGCAACCCCATGGACTGGAGCACGCCTGGCTTCCTTGTCCATTACCAGCTCCTGGAGCCTACTAAAACTCATGTCCATCAAGTTGGTGATGCCATCCAACCATCTCATCCTCTGTCGTCCCCTTCTCCTCCTGCGTTCGATCTTTCCCAACATCAAGGTATTTTCCAGTGAGTCAGTTCTTTGCATCAGGTGGCCAAAGTATTGGAATTTCAGTTTCAGCATCAGTCCTTCCAATGAATATTCATCACTTATTTCTTTTAAGATGGACTGGTTGGATCTCTTTGCTGTCCAAGGGACTCTCAAGTCTTCTCCAACATTACAGTTCAAAAGCATCAGTTCTTCAGTGCTCAGCTTTGTTGATAGTCCAACTCTCACATACACACATGACTACTGGAAAAACCACAGCTTTGACTATCCAGAACTTTGTTCACAAAGTTAGGTCTCTGCTTTTTAATATGCTGTCTAGGTTGGTCATAGTGAAGTCGCTCAGTCATTTCTGACTCTTTGCAACCCCATGGACTGTAGTCTACCAGGCTCTGAGGAGCCTCTCAGTCCATGAAATTTTCCAGGCAAGAGTACTGGAGTGGGTTGCCATTTCCTTCTCCAGGGGATCTTCCCAACCCAGGGATTGAAACTGGGTCTCCCGCACTGCAGGCAGACGCTTTACTGTCTGAGCCACCAGGGAAGCATAGCTTTTCTTCCAAGGAGCAAGCATCTTTTAATTTTATGCTGCAGTCAACATTTTCAGTGATTTGGGAGCCCCCAAAAATAGTCTGCCACTGTTCCATTGTTTCTCCATCTGTTTATCATGAAGTGATTGGACCAGATGCCATGGACACAGTTTTCTGAATGTTGACTTTTAAGCCAACTTTTTCGCTCTCCTCGTTCACTTTCATCAAGAGGTTCTTTAGTTCTTCATTTTGTGCCATAAGGATGGTGTCATATGCATATCTGAGGTTATTGATATTTCTCCCGGCAATCTTGATGCCAGCTGTGCTTCATCCCACCTAGCATTTTGCATGATATACTTTGCATATAAGTTAAATAAGCAGTGTGACAATATACAGCCTTGACAGACTCCTTTCCTGATTTGGAACCAGTCTGTTGTTCCATTTTCAATTCTAACTGTTGCTCCTTGACCTGCATACAGATTTTTCAAAGGACAGGTAAAGTGATCTGCTATTCCCATGTCTTTAAGAATTTCCCACAGTTTGTTGTGACCCACACAAAGGCTTCAATGTAGTCAATAAAGCAGATGTTTTTATGGAACCCTCTTGCTTTTTTGATGATCCAACAGATGTTGGCAATTTGATCTCTGGTTCCTCTGTCTTTTCTAAAACCAGCTTGAACAGCTGGAAGTTCATGGTTCATGTACCACTGAAGCCTCGCTTGGAGAATTTTGAGCATTACTTTACTAGCCTGTGAAATGAATGCAACTGTGTGGTAATTTGAGCATTCTTTGGCATTGCCTTTCTTTGGGATTGGAATGAAAACTGACCTTTTCCAGTCCTGTGGCCACTACTGAATTTTCCAAATTTGCTGGCATATTGAGTTCAGCACTTTCACAGCATCATCTTTCAGGATTTGAAATAGCTCCACTGGAATTCCATCACCTCCACTAGCTTTGTTCATAGTGATGCTTCCTAAGGCCCACTTGACTTCACATTCCAGAATGTCTGGTTCTAGGTGAGTGATCTCACCATCGTGATTATCTGGGTAGTGAAGATCTTTTTTGTATGGTTCTTCTGTGTACTCTTGCCTCCTCTTCTTAATATCTTCTAGTTCTGTTAGGTCCATTCCATTTCTGTCCTTTATTGAGCCCATCTTTGTATGAAATGTCCCCTTGGTATCTCCAATTTTCTTGAAGAGATCTCTAGTCTTTCCCATTCTATTGTTTTCCTCTATTTCTTTACATTGACCATGGAGGAAGGCTTCCTTATCACTCCTTGCTATTCTTTGAAACTCTGCAGTCAGATGGGTATATCTTATCTTTTCTCCTTTGCCTTTAGCTTCTTTTCTCAGCTATTTTTAATGCCTCCTCAGACAACCATTTTGCCTTTTAGCATTTCTTTTTCTTGGGATGCTCTTGATTATAGCCTCCTGTACAATGTCACGAACCTCTGTCCATAGTTCTTCAGGCACTGAATCTAATCCCTTGAATCTATCTGTCACTTCCACTGTATAATCATAAGGGATTTGATTTAGGTCATACCTGAATGGTCTAGGTTTTCCCTACTTTCTTCAATTTAAGTCTGAATTTGGCAATAAGGAGTTCATAATCTGAGCCACAGTCAGTTCCTCGTCTTGTTTTTGCTGACTGTATCTTTTGCTGACTTTGCTTCTCCATCTTCGGCTGCAAAGCATCTAATCAATCTGATTTCTGGTGATGTCCATATGTAGAGTCTTCTCTTGTGCTGTTGGAATCTGTCAGCACTTCCACTTTTTCCCCTTCTATTTGCCATGCAGTAATGGGCCTGGATGCCATGATTTGAAGGTTTTTTTTTTTAAAATTTTAGCTTTCAGCCAGCTCTTTCACTTTCCTTCTTTACCGTCATCAAGAGGTTCTTTAGTTACTCTTCACTTTCTGCCATTAGAGTGGCAGAAATATCTGAGATTATCTGATATATCTGCAGTTATTGATGTTTCAAATGGGATTTATAAGATTAAATAATATTCTAATACATATCAAAAAACTTAAAACGTTTTGTAAACTTTTGAACCTATTAATTTTACATAGAAAAATATAACCTGAGATTATTATCATGGATGCAGACAAAGATTTAACTGTCATTAAAGCACTGATTGTAAAAACAGCAAACTAAAAAATTTCAGTTTCAGTAACAGAGGTTAGTTGGTGCAGCAGTAAAGAATCCACTCACCAGTGCAGGAGATGCAAGAGACATGAGTTCAATCCCTGAGTAGGGAAGATCTTCTGGAGTAGGAAATGGCAACACACTCCCAAATTCCTAGCTGAAAAACCTCATGGACAGAGGAGCCTGGTGGGCCACAGTCTATGGGGTCAAAGAGTTGGACACAACTGAAACAACTTGGCAAACATCCATGTACCACATCTTTACTACTGGATTGTGCCTGCTGATTGAACGACCTGACTCAAACTGGACAATCACATTCTACCTCTTAATAATCTGAAGTTGAGATTTGTAAATGCCAATCTGTTTCTTCTGGTGACTTGAACACAGCATAAACAACTCAAGAGGCTGGTGTACGGTTTTGTATATTTAGCAACATAGGTGGAAAAGCAAAGCAGTGTGTCTACAGAGAGGAAGGAATGAAGCACATCCATAGAGCCAGGAACTGAGGCAGGAAACCATGTATCCCCAGCAGGTTCAGATGACGTTTCAGGTTCCAATGCTGACTTTGGACTCCACTTGACACCCCTGTTTCCTTTTAATAATTCTTTGTTTTCTAATCTGGTCTGAAGTTACTCTTACTTGTAACCAAAGTTAGATTGCCTATTTAAAACCAAAAGAGCTATTTCTGAGAAAATTAGCATATCATCACAATGAGATATCTGGGCATTTGTGACAGTAAATAGGTAAATAGATGTTTAAAATGTTTCCTTTTTCTCTTAACTTGATGAAACTCTTATGCACAATCCTTTTGGAAAATATTTTGGGGAAAGCTCTTTCGAAGAAAGATATGTAGATATGCTTTGTGTAGATAATCTCCTGTTGTTAGAGCTTAAAAACCCCACTAATATATTGTGGGGAATCATTTCCTCCAAGGTTTCATTCATTTTAAGAGGACTTTTTGGAACTCAAATTTGAGTTTGTTGCCAACTAGAACACTGAGAAAATTATATTGGAAAATTTTAACAGTAAAATATTTTCCTGTTAATGTCAAAACAAGTGATCAGGCATTTTTATCCATTTCATCTACATTTATTTGCAAAGCTGTTTTATATGCACTTTTAGCTGTGAAGACAAATCATTTAACAGGATCTATGTTATGTTCAGCCTCTCACATAGGAAGATATTGTAGCAGTCAAGCAGCTCCAAATGCTCTCGTTGATACTGTTTTCAAAGTGAAAAAAAAATCCTTGATTTGTTTTACTCAGATTTTATCTTGAAACCATTAAGCATATTTTAAAAAGAATGTTTGAGGTATATATCTTTACTAGAAGAGGTCTACATTTTTAACAATTGGAAAGACTACTGTAATAATATAGCAAGTATCCTTAGATGAATTTTAGTACTCTGAGTCTCAGTATTCTCAATTTTAGTATTTAGACTTTGACTAGGGCAGAACAAAGACATCAGAAATATGATCCACACACTTCAGAAAGCTTCCTAGTTGCAGGGAAATGGAGCCAAACAAGCAGATCTTACATGTCCTCAGCTCTGCTCCTGGAATCACCCTCTGCCCAGTTCACAAATTCCTGGCATGCCTTTCATTCTCTTGTGGCAGAGAGCAAGTGGAGTTGCCAGGTTACTGTTGATGAAGAATAATTTTTAGAAGCAGAAAGTTAGTGTCTTGGTTCTGAATGACTCATCTCACACTCTGGGCCTTGTTAAACAGTAACTATTGGCTGGTGCTTAATCTGCTGGATCTTGCTCAACTGGTAATTTGAGTCCAAGTTGGATATATCACTTTTTACTTTTCACTGTTTTTCAAGTATAAAATAGATGAATATATTTTCCTTAAGATGGATTCAGAAGTATCTGGTACAGTCATTTGGCATAAAATTGTAAAGACAAAATGAGTGTTTATTAAGTAAAATGAGATAAACTTTCATCTTTCCATATCACCTATTTTTTTAAATTTTCCTTACTTTACTTTTTTTTAATTAATTTTTATTTTTTTTTTACTTTATTCTGTTACAGTACTACATTGGTTTTGCCTTACATTGACCTATTTATTAAAATCTCAAGTTGGTTTTAATCTCTAAAGAAAATCTAAAGGTTTTAGGCTTGAGAAATAGGTCTCATAAATGTGTGTGTGTGTAGCAGGGGGGCTTCCCTGGTGGTCCAGTGGTTAGGAATCTGCCTACCAATGCAGGGGTTACCAGTTGGATCCCTGACTCAGGAAGATCCTGTATGCCTTGGGGCAACTAAGCCCCTGCACCAACTGCTGAGTCTGTGCTCTAGAGCACACTCACTTCAACTAGTGAAAGCCTACATGCAGCAACAAAGACCCAGCATAACCAAAAAATAAATCTTTTAAAAAAGGAAATGTGGTGGGGGGTGGGGGCAATCTCAGAAATATGAGACCCACAGTTTTCAGCCACTTCCTTTTGTTCAGCAGATGCTATGGGAGTATAAACCATAGGTGGTTTTCAGAGCCATCCTTACAAGGTATTTTTATCAAGTTAGGTGAATTTGGATGAGCCTCAAATTTCCTCATCTATAAAGTGGTAATAGTAATGCCTACCTCACAGAACTGTTGAGAACAGTAGAACGTGAGAGAAGCATTCATCCACCTTATCAGTAGATATATGCTATTAATATAGTAAGCCTCCAGGAAATGTTACATACATACTATTTTTTTTACTAAAAAGATATTTTCACTTGCTTCAAATTTCAGAAGATACAGAATTATATGTTGTATCTTCTGAAATCTTTCCATTTCTGTTTCCCAGTTACACAATTCCCCTTCTTGGGGTCAACTTATGTATCAGTTTTTGTGTACCTTGTTAGAGGTACTTTGTATATTTAAAAGCTAAAGTGTATATATTTCCCCTCACCTTTTAAAATATGTGAAAAAAATCACACCATTCCATATTTTTTAAAAAATCACTTTAAATGCATCTTAGAAATTGTTTCTATATGTTGTACTTGTTTTTAAACACTTATAGGACAGATGTCTGTGTGTATTGGGGGTGGGGGCAGAGAGGGAGAGAATACTCAGTTATCTATTATGCAGGCCTGTTCTAATTACTAATCCTAACTGTTAACTACTGGATATTAATTCATTTATTCAACAAATATTTATTGAAAGTCTAAAACAAGTCAGGCTTGGCCCTGGCAATACAGCAAAGAACAAAACAAGGCAGTCACTTATTTCACATTCTAGTGAATATGAGCCTGGACATTTCATTTTGCCTCATCCTTTTCTGAGCATCAAAGTGCCCCCGACAGGGGTTGTGGGGGAAGCGGAGGATGACTGTCAGACTTTTGATTCCTGTCAGTCAAGATCCCTTGGGTGCCGAGTGGGGTCTGGAATGACTGGAACCCTCTGGGGCATCCATAGCTCCACACCCTTCCAGATGGGGGATGAAGGGGCGGCCCTAGACTGGGTTTGGATCCGTGGCAGGAAGGCGGGGAGTCCTCTGGCGTCTTTGGGGCATCCGTCCCGAGTGTGAGAATGGACACTCGCCTGCGTTCGTGTCTCTCCGAAGCGCGAGCAGCACACAGAGAACTCAGAGATGACTTCTTTAACTGTCCTACTTAGCACAGATGGGAAACCGACGCCCGAGGAGGCGAAGGCTAGGACAGATGCCCACCTCAGTCTTGGGGCGAGTCAGAGGCGCGGACTGGGTCTACTCACAGCGAGTCCAACAGCTGGGCAGACGGGAATCATTAAGAAACTACACATTTCTTGGTGTCTACTAGAAACTACAGGAAGGCCTCGGTCCCTCTTGAGCGGGTGGCGGGAGCTGAGGACCGGGAGGGCGGCGCGGGCCCCAGCCCTTTAAATTCGCAGCCGCGCGGGAACTACAGCCCAACAGCCACAGGCGGGTGGGGTGGGCAGACACAACCCCGGCCGGCCAACGACCGCCCCTAGCCCGCCCCGTCACCGATACCTCTCCAATCAGCAACCCTCTTGTCGCTTGCCCCTGCCCGTCACCCCTACTCGTCGCCAACCTCGACAACCCGCGCAGAGGGACAGCAGGGGCGGGGCTCCCGGAGGGTGTGTCTGGGTGAGTGCCGACGTCGCGCGCTCCCCTGGAGTTTCGAACGCTGTTGGCTCCTTTGGAAGAAAAAAAAAATACAAGAGCGGCGGCCAATAGCATGGCAGAAAGGACCCGCGCGCAGGTCCGACTCCGCCCCGGTCTGGCTAGAAAGAAGTCCAGGCCCGGCCATTGGCTCGCGCGTCCTGTCACTCGCCGCTGCGGCCAGCGGGCAGGGGCCTTGCGGTGATTGGTTCCGCCCAGGCGCGAAATGTAACGCGGGAAAAACAGGAGTAGGGACCCCGGCGGCAGGTTGTTATTTTCGGGGGCTCGGCGCCGCGCGTCCAGCTTCCCTGTCATCGCAAAGGCAAGCCGTCCGCTGCTTCCCGCCCTGCAGCCTGCGTTGGAGAGTACAAACAGCGGAGAGCGGGTTTGACCCAAGGGTTGGGGGTCCAGCCCTGACCGTCTGGTCCGGCCGAGCCGTTCTGATCCTTCACTGGCCGCAGCGCAGGAGAGTTCCAGGAAACGTCCGCCTGCCATGAGCCGGCGGGACTGAGAGCCGGCAAGACTGAGAGCCAGCAACTCGGAGCAGCGCCGGCGAGCGGAGCAAGGACCAGACCCGGGCTCGGGGAGTGCGGCCCAGGGCCGCCGGAGCTGCGGATCCGGGCCAGGCAATGATCCGGGGTGTGGAGGCGCAGATGGCGGACAACGCCCCTCCGCCGCCGCCCGTCATCTTCTGCCAGGACTCCCCGAAGCGGGTACTGGTGTCGGTCATCAGGACGACCCCGATCAAGCCCACATGCGGCGGCGGCGGGGAGCCAGAGCCGCCGCCACCGCTCATCCCCACCAGCCCTGGCTTCAGCGACTTCATGGTGTACCCGTGGCGCTGGGGCGAGAACGCGCACAACGTGACGCTCAGCCCCGGAGCCTCCGGGGGCGCAGCCTCGGGTGCCTTGCCTGCCGCCGCCGCCACCGCCGAGCACCTGGGGCTTCGCGGACGGGGCGCGCCGCCGCCCACCGTCTCGGCCACCGCCGCCTCGGGAGGTGAAGACGAGGAGGAGGCGAGCAGCCCTGACAGCGGCCACCTCAAGGTAAGTGGCGCGGGAGGGCGGGGCGCGGGGCAGTCGAGGCCCGTTAACGGCGCTGCGGGGCCGGCAGCGCCCGCGGACTCGGCAGGCGGGGCGGGGCCGAATTAAAAACGCGAGGTCTCTTTGGCTGCGGCGGGGCCGGGCGGTGGCGGGTGACAGGACGCTGACGTCACTGCCGCGCGCCAAAAATCTGGCCCCCCGACTCGGGGGCGGGACTGGACTTCAGTCATGTGACTTCGGCAGGGATTGGGGAGGCCCAGCAGAACAGAAGCCACTGGCCAGCAGGTGCAGTGGGCGGGAACGCGGCTTGGGGGTCACGGACCGGAATGGTCAGCCGGCTTTGTCAGCCGTTCGGCCCACGGCTGAGTCCTCTCTGGCGGGAGAGGGCGGGAAGGGGCTGCAGGTCTTAAACTGTTCCTCTGGGTGCAGGAAGGGAGAGGTTGCCCTTTTCTGCTTCATCACTGCAGACACCACGACCCTGCTAAAGATGCCTGGCAGAGACGGCCGAAGAACAAGAAGGGACTTAGGGGAATCTTACTCAGCTCCCAGTTGTACTAAGTAAGCGTACAACTTTGCTAGGTTCTGAGAGCACAGAGTGGAATCGGACGCTGTTGTCACCGACTTCAAATTGCTTGGAGACTCAGTCTGTTTTAGAACCGGGAAAGATTCAAACCTACAATTTACGGATCAGGCAATTGATACTTAGAGGTATTGGTGAAGGGAGCTCCCCTAGGTACACAGCTAGGTAGCAGGAATGCTGATAAGATAGACGCGTTTTTGTGGCTCCAGGTTCTGAAGCGGGGCTTCCATGGTGGCTCAGTGGTAAAGAATCCGCCTGCAGGAGACGCGGGTTCCATCCCTGGGAGGTAGACCCCCTGGAGAAGGAAATGGCAACACACTCCAGTCTTGTTGTCTGGGAAATCCCACGAACAGCGGAGCCTGGGGGGTTCAGTCCATGTTGGACACGAGTTAGCTACTAAACAATAACAGAAAAGTATTTGTGTAATGAGTAGTGCTGACACAAGTTTAGCATTCAAGTTCTATTAGTTAAGTGGCTGTATAAGATAAGCAGTTTGTTAAAGATAAATCACCTTGTGGATAAGTACATCTATACTGGCAAATACTGTATAAATTGAAACAAGTTGGTCATCATTTTACACACAGTAGCAAAGATATTGAAATTCTTTGTTGAGCCCTGAGGAAATTGGTACACTTTGTTACTAATTGCATTGTTATTAAAGAACTGTAATTATACAGCTATATGTCTTGACACACTTAAAAATTTGAAAGACGTAGTAGAAATATTAGTACTGAATTTGTGAAGTGAGTGATCACAGTGCGCTGTCTCTAAATGGCCCATAATAAGCTGGCTGGGTATCCTAGGTATTTTTCCATATTAATATATTTAGATGTTTAGCACTTGAAAAAAATATAGTAGGTTATATAGTTGAGCAACATAAAGACATATATGCATAATTGTAGAAGATTTTGCATCTATTATTTTATTCTTGATTATAACTGAATCTAATTTTGGATTATCCAAGGAGGTTGATGTTATCATAGATAAATGAAATTCTGTAGGTATGGTTTCTTTTCTTGTTTGTTTGTTTGGTTTGGATTTTTGGCCCCAAACAGTTTTATCTTCACATAAATCTTTTTTAAAAAGTTCTTAATAATGCATGAGTTTGAATTTTATTTTTCCTTTTCTATTTATCAGAGGTAAAATATAGTATAAGTTAATGAAAAACATGTAAAAAGCTCTTATACATGTTACTTTTTTCCCTCCTCACAGTCCTTCATACTATAACTGTTTCATAAATTGTTAGACAAGTTGATCCTTTTATCAGTGAAGAATCCAAATACAGCTCCAAAAAATTCATTAATTTAGCATCTCCATCCTGATGGGGGAAGGTCTGGAATATACTTTGTTTTAAGGAAGTTACCTA